>JARVGS010000127.1:23567893-23580065 GCA_031762315.1 Hypsolebias antenori | reverse complement strand
GCCACGTGCGAGCAGTTTCGGTATCCGGCTAAATCGGTATCCGGCCGGGCCGTTATAACGGAACTCGGCCGTAAACCAGGGGTTACCTCTATAGTGTTACATCATTTTCAGACCCCTTTTTGGCATCTGCATTTGGTAGCAGGCCAAACTGTCAAAGATCCTGTAGAATAATGTAGTACTTTAATTCCACAGCACAGAAAGCTATGCAGTCTCTGTAAGTAGGTCTAGGAAAAAATGGTATTGTTATTGACCAAATAAGTTTTACCATATCGGCCAAAAATCCAATATCGTGCATCCCTATCAGGAATGATAGAAGACTTGAGGCTTAAACAAGTTGCATGTCATGTTCCTACCTGGGTTAGCATCAACAGGTTGCTTTTGTTGAACATAAAACACAACTAAAGCGTTTGGTAAGCTCTGATACCTTGCCAGCTGGGTTTGCAGGTGGGCTTGATGCTAATCTTGACCAGCACGTCTTCAGAAGCTCGGTTCTTTCCACAGTCGTATGCGGTCACGGTCAACTTGTACATGTGCTCTTTGCCGTAACTCAGTTTCTCTGTGTTCTTGATGAAGCCTGATGAAGCAAGAAACAACTTCATTATCAAGCTGAAACTTGAAAATATGTTTGAATAAAGAAACAGGTATGAGAGAATCTGAAAGTGTTGCTCCTTAAGATGAAAAACAACAGGGTCAGAGTTATTTTCATTGCGATGTTTTAACAAAACAACACTGGTAAATTGCAGACTTATGTATAGTTTCACTGTCTCAAACTGATTAAAACAAAGAGGTGGACTTTGTGGCCTTAGATTGAAACTCAGCTCTTGTTCTTTTATTTTGACCTCAAACACTGATCATCTGTCATAGTAAACATCTTGTATTCTATTAGTGAGTGGCATCTTTACATATTCAAACATCCAGACGTGTATTTTCTTTACCCACTTCTTGATTCTGGGCCGCAGACAGCTGGTGGTTATCTCCAGCAGTCACTGTGTGAAAGGCGTGTTCACCCTGGACAGGTCACAAGTCCATCACAGGGACTCATAGAGTATATATGGTTGTTTGTGTCATTTATTTCTGTGTCCCAGGCCAGGAGGAAGGATCGCCCTGATCGCCCTCCGCCTTTCTGAGTGGCGTTTTCATGCTCTCCCTGTGAGTTTTCTCCAGGTAGCAATCCTGCATGTCACCTTTAAATTTTGATCTGTCTAGTTTGCCTTTTTTTTTTTTTATCAGAGCATATTGACAAGACCTCGTTATCAGTGGTCATTTATATTGGATATGTGATACTGTTTTTCAGTGAATAAATATTAATAATCCTGGAGTCCATTCTGATGATCCTGAGGTGAATTCTGAATGACAGCTTTGCAGCATCAGTGTCTGCATTAATCAATAGACATTGTGATGCATGTCAATACAATACAACCTTCCAGGCTTCTATTTTTTCAAAAAATGGTAAAACACAAGGATACTACGTGAAGATCTTTACCATCTTTGTCAATAGTAAAAGGGACGTCAGGGGTCACAATCTCGTAGTTGCAGATTTGGCTGTACTGGAAGGAGCAGTCAGCATCCACTGCCTCCACTCTCAGGATGCTGTCGTACTTCTTTCCCTCAATAACGGTGGCTTTGTAGGTTTTCTCCTTAAACACTGGTGAGTACTCGTTGATGTCGTTCACCTGGATGTGGACAGTCGCCCTGACAGAAACACAACACCGTTAGGACGCTTTGTCAATTATAACAAGATTAATAGTGAAAGCATTTTTCACAACCGCAGATGTTTCTGTAAGTTTTGGATTTGGATAAATAAACTAAAAGGACTGTTTCTGTGATTTACCTTTTTTAATTTAACTACTGGTTATTTTCATATTTAGAGTTAGGTTGAAATAAAACAAGCAAAATAATCATATTTTAGCTTTGGGTTTGTGTTAAATGTTTGTTTTTTAATAACAGTAAAAGAGGAGTGAACACGCTGTGATGTGCACTGGAAAGTAATTAATTTATTTGCTGGATATGAGCACTGTTGTTGTGCATCATCTGTGCAACAAGAACACATGAGGACATCAACTGGCAACAAGTCAAGCAGCACTGCACTGAATCTTATATTTATTTATCTTCTGCGTTGGCACAAAGCATTATAGCATTCAAAACAAAGTGATCTTATTAGAATTGAAACTAATGATTCAATTCTAATTAAGGTATTTTTGACCAACCTTCAAGGCCTGACATATCTATTAAAACTTTCCACGGCTCAAAGTCATTTACAGAGTGTCTTGTTTTGCATAATGACATTATTTGCTCTTTTGTCTAGCCGAGTGAGGCATAAAATTCTCCCACATATCAAATGCTACTTGTTGCATGTTTTTTAACATTCTGTTTGGTGAGAATCTCTCCAGCTACAGATCATAAACACCATGTCATAAGTAATGACAGTAAATTGGCCTTCATTTCAATCAGTTATTTGAGAGAAGATATCCATTAGGTAACTTGTTAAAAGTCCTTTTTTTTAGTGATAGATGAGGGGAAACACCCGCGTGAGTTATGATGAACATAAAGATCGGAGATAATTATATGGACCAGCTGGAACAGGACAACCATGACAATTTAACTAATGAGCATAAACATTTTTTTTTCCACATAGTCACAAAAATATCACTTATTTATACAACCTTGTAGTTTTATTTTGCTATGAAAAAGAATCTTAAGGAAAAAAAAATTAAGTTCTGTTAAACTTCACAATGTCCTTACCAAGACAACACCCTGAATTATAGAATTAAAATACGAAAAGGTAGATGTTCATTTTAATTGTCCTTTTTTCTTTCTCATTCTCTTTGAGGTAAGATATACAGTCAGTGTACAATCCTGATTCAGATGGAAATAAACGCAGGGATCTTCTAAACAGGTAGTTTCACTCACTTGTGCGATTTTTTCATGTTGGCTCCATCAGGACCTTCTCCACAGTCGTAGGCCTGGATGGTGAAGGTGTGCTCCTTCTGTAGCTCACAGTCCAGCTTGTCCTTGGCCCTGATAACCCCCTCGCCAGTGGACTTGTCCAGGACCACTGCCTCGAAGGGGACATTCTGCCCATGGATCCTGAAGCCACAAATCTCACCTGAACACGTCGACAGTCAAAAGAGTTTGTTCAGAATGACTGACAAAAACAGTTGATATATTTTAAACAATAAAAAAATGGAATAAATAAAAACAAACACATCCACGCAAAATAAATCAACATCAGCCACAGATTTTGGGAGCCGGGGAGTTGTAGGCTGAAGTGCATGGAGTCTGTGGAGGAAGCTATAAACACACTTTCATATGGGTGAGTAGTTGGGAAAGGGTGTGGGACATTTAGTATCACGGTATTTTCCAAGCCACTTGAAACCAGTGCATCCAGCCATGCAGGCAGAAACTGAAACATAAAATAAAAACGTGGACAGGCATTTCACAGGAGTACTCAGGATATAACAAACCAAAGTCATGAAACCAAGTTTGAAAACGTATGTACATAGAGCAAAAAATTTAAGATAAAAATCACTAACTTACAACCTGTTTTATTGGGAAACAGTACGTACTTTAACAAAAAATAAATAAATACAAATCAACAATAGAAAATATAGGGAAAAGCTTATTACACCAATTCAGTTATCGTATCTAAAAATAAAAAAAATAATAAATCAGTGAAAGAAATCAAATTTTAGCCGACACTTCCACTAATTGTTTTGCTCAAAGGAAGTCTTCCTGTGTAATTCTGCCTGACTGTCATCAATCAAAACTACTACAAAATGATTTTTAAAAAGTTCTGAAATCATAAAGAACTTAACCAGTACAATTTGAACAAAAGGCACTGGATGAGAACTGGGGTTAGAAATATCAACTTGCTTGACATCCACATCAAACGACATCTGCAGCCATGCTAATGGTAGAGATTAGTGGCAGAGAATTAACTCAAGAAATCCACGGAGGCAAAGATGCAACAACAGAAACTTTGCACGAAAGAGAAGAGTTTGCATTAGTTAACAATCTCAGCAATCTCATCTGAACGCTTAAACTTCAGAGATGTTTACAGGAGTCACTCTTACTGCAGAGACGTGTTCAAATGATCAATAAACACAAACAATCAGTTTAATCTGCATCTGAGGAAGTTTTCATTTAATTTCAGAAGTTTTCATTGGAGACAGTTTAGATTTGATAATGCTGAGTTCTGTGGTAAAGTTAAGAGGAGTTAATATATCCCATGTTGTAGTAGCTCGTTGAACGGCCTCAGCTCGGAGAAATATAGTTTAGCTTCACCCAGATTGATAAACAAATGGCTAGTCCATGTGGGACCAAGACCAAAGTGAACTGCTGTCATATTAAAATGAGTCCAACATCAAGAACTTTAAAATAGTTCATGTGAATGCTGCTTTATATACCTTTATGCTGCTGTCATTTTTGCATTATATGGTCATTCTTGTAGAAATAATATGCCTGCAAGAAGTGCTACAGCTAGCTGCTGCTGCATCTATTTGCACTTGCAAACAACCATAGATTTATAGGTAATAAGTATAATGCAAAAAGCCATTAGCTTATCAGCTCAGTAAGAGCTTATCTACTTTTCTCCAAACTGAAACTGTTATACACGCCTACAATATGGTAAATATTTCTTCATAACCTTTCCACAAATGCCATTTTAAAAGTTCTGAACTATCAATTTAAAGGTCAGAATGTAACGAGAATGCTTGGTATCTTTAAAATAGTATATTTTCATTAGATTAATTCTCTTGTAATTATAACTCTAGAGGTAAATTTCAGCAGCAATCGTCATGATGATTCAAAAGTGAAGAAATCCTTAAATTTGACGTCATCAGTGAATATTGCAAAAAGCTGCCATAGCTTCAATGTTTAGTTTTGTTTAATAAACATCAACAAAGTGACCAAAAACTCCTGTTTTGAGGCAGCTTACGTTCATATTTATTTCTTTTTGGTGACGGCTGAAAAACTGTTAGGGTCTGCAAACTGCAATGGATGTCTCTCATGCACAGATATTTCTAAGAACAGTCAGCCCCACATCACATTTTTCATCCAGCTTTTGGAACTCTAAAAATAAAATTGAGGTGAGAAAAAGTAGAAGGTTCGGACAAACCAAAATGGGGACATTACAGAGCATGGCAGGAGGTTCTGTGTAAAAGTGTGGATGCTGCTTTTGCGTTAGTGGATTATTAGTGAAATAAATAAATAAATAAGCACAAGGCAGAAGAAAAAGCCCACGATCACCTTCTTTAGTGAGGGTCACCTCAAAACTCTCTACAAGTAGGGGAGAGAAGATAAATCCAGATAAGAAAAGAGTTAGAAGCTCAAAGAAGACACATTGAGGAAGGAAGAGACATGCTGTACTTAAATTGTACTCTAAACGTAGACTTTCAAAAGGAACATTGGAAAAACTCTGAAGCAGAAAATGTCCTTAAACATTTATGTCTCATCATATTCTCAAAAAAGACGAAACTAGATCTAATTACAAAAGAAAAACTTTTCTAGTGGTTGTTTGTTTTGTCTTTCTAGAGGAATCACTCATATATTTTTTTGTGGAAACTAGTTTGTGGACAATTCGTTCACCTTATGCAATAATGGTTATCAACATATAATATGTTGACAAAATGAGTTGTTTTGTGCTTAGCAGAGTGTCCTGAATCCCTTTCACAGCCTCAGGATGGTTGGACATGGTCACTTAATTTTCACCCTCTCAACAATCAGGAACAGATTTCACATTAGGAAGGACAAGCAGGCACAGCTAATGGATGGATTTCACATTAAAGCCTGCTGTTAAGCCCCACCATGCAGTAGGAGTTATGGCCTCTGTGGTCATGAGAGCTTTAATAATCAGTTCACACCACAGATTCAGGAATTCTTCAGCTTTTCATTAGGCCCGCAGCCCTCTCAGCAGGGATCACATATTTCATCTTGATCCACACTGGCCATTTAATCACTGATGCTAAATATAAATATAGCCAGCAACAATCTCTATTTATTTATCCATCTGCAGGAACTGGAACTGTAAAGTGAAGAAGGAACGTATCCTCTGTCACTTGGTGTGTTGTTCTTATAGGAATCAGAGAACCAGATCTGAGGGAGAACTTATTCCTGACTTGGGTTTTACTCTTGAACTAGAGTACAACCATCCATAAACATTTTACTCCTTTTTTTAGTTTCAACCACTTCATGTCCAATCATGCTAACTAAAATCAGAACAGATACATACACACACATGAAGACAGTCCATCAACTTTACGCTGTACAGGCAACAAAGTGATCAGTTGTTCATCTACTTCAAACATTTATTTAAGCAGATCTGACTTTAGGATCTGGGATTGGGTCTCTGAATAACCCATGGTTGGGCTTAACAGTGAACCCTCTTATCCAGTTGGCCCACAGATGGGCCAACTGGAGGGGATCTGGCATGACGGAACAGCTCACCCTTGCTGCCACGTGAAGCCAGACCGCTTGCTCTGTCTCCAAAGAAAATTAGTTCACAGGGACACGCAGTCCAATGACAACACTGCTGATCAGAAAAGGGAGCCCCATCTGAAAAAAGTGGGAGCAAAAAGCTCTGTATTCAGCACTAATTCACTGTGACAGGAGAACAAATTTTATGCAGAGCTTTTTGTTTAAACTGTCCACCTTAAAAACAGCAATGATGATCAAGCCTGAAGAGTATTCTATTAATTTGATGGAGAACATCAAATCTTGCATTTTCTTTGTCTAAGGCAATGATGTTTACACTTTACAATAATTTCAGAGTGGTAATGTGAGACTATGAGAGTCATTTACACTCAAGTGGGAACAGTAATATTCATGTAAGCAGAAGACAGAAGATCCTACAACTCATAAGATGTGGAACGGTGGGAAATAATTTTCATTGAGCTGGTGCTTTGGACCCCAGCCAAAGTAAATGATGATGTGATTAAAAACCCAAGAGTTAATGCTTTCTTTGCACATAAAGCACATAAATTGTGGCTTTCCACAGAGAAGGAAAAAAAAAAAACTTGGAGTAGTGTTTTGATCCGGCTATCAAAAGGGCCGGTGTGGAGCACATGGTAGCCAAATGTCCATCATTATGAAAGGCAAGTCGTAAAAAAAGACATCAAAATAAAAATGTCTTTGAGTCGCTCGCGTGCTACCAAAAATTTATTAACTGTTAATGAAAAATAAATTCAGCTGCTACAGTTCCTGTCTAAATAACAGCTGACAACAGCTACCATTTTAAATGTAAAAAATGCACAAACTTTATCTCATATACCCTTTTATGATAGGAAGGATTAGACATGATACATATTCAAACACGCTGCAATGAGGGAGACCTTCATACATTAACCATGATGCACTTTCAAAGCCTGATGCTCAGAATAGATTACAGGCTCTAGTTCCATGTTAAGTACAGATGTCTTTCCTATTTAAGTTGACAAATAAATCATTTATTAACAAACAGATAATGTGCCTTTAAAAGTATATATCAATGTCTTTGGCATGTTAAGGAAACATACATCCTGTGTCTGTGCTATCATTCTATAAATGTTAAACAGTCTTAATGTTCAGAGTTTCAGGGTAATGATGTTCAGTGAACTGGTTGTCAATACAGGAGCACCTCAAAATTGTAGAATGTCATAAAAAAGTTAAATTTTTTTTGGTCAATCATTTCAAAAAGTGAAACATATATATATATACATTCATTACACATAGAGTGAAATATTTCAAGCCTTTATTTCTTGTAACTTTGATGATTATGATTTACAAATAATGAAACACTAACATTCTGTTTCTCAGAAAATTAGAACATTGCGAAGAAGTTCAATATTAGAAACTCGTCTTGCCAATCGGTACAAGTCCTTCTCGCCCTCTTTAGTGTCCAGCCTCCCATACAACTCATCATACTCCTGCTTTGCCTTTGCCATTTCCCTCTTTGCTCTACATTGCATCTCCTTATATTTCTGTGTCCTCGCTTCAGTCCTCTCAGTCATATTTCTTCTTGGCTAATGTCTTTCTTTGAATAGCTTCCTGCACGGCTCTATTCCAGCACCAGGTTTCCTTATCATCATTCTCTGTCCAGATGACACACTAACTTTCCTACCTGTCTCTCTAATTACTGTCGCTGTAGTAGCCCAGTCATTTGGAAGCTCTTTCTTACCACCCAGATCCTTCAGCAGCTCCTCTCTGAACTCCTCACAACATTCTTCCTTTCTCAGCTTCCACTATTTGGGCTTCTTCTCTGATTTTACTATTTTTCTCTTCTTCAGAACAACAGTCATTCTGCACACAACCATCAAATGCTGTCTGGCCACACTCCCCTTCTACAACCTTACAGTCCTCAATACCCCTGAGGTTTCCTCTTCTACACAAAATGTAGTCGACCTGCGTACTCCTGCCTTCACTCTTATAGGTCACTCTACATTCTTCCTTCTTTGGAAATAAGTGTTGACTACAGCCATTAACATTCTCTTGGCAAAATCCACCACCATCTGTCCTTCCTGGTTTCTTTCCTTGACACAGAGGATGCAGAGGAAAGAGTGAGATGGAGAAGGATGACTCACTGTGGCAACCTCTGAAGTGGGAAAAGCCAAAAGAAGAATAGCGTCACACCCTGATCAGCTGATTAACTCCTAGACATGAGCTACAAATGTCTCGTTCCTCAAGTCAAGCCACTCCTGAAACAGAGACGTCAGAAGTGTTTTACCTGCTGAGGAGACAAAGAACTTGACTGTTGCTCAGTGGTCCAAATGTCCTCTTTTCAAATGAAAGTAAATGTTCATTTCATTTAGAAGTCAAGGTCCCAGAGTCTGGAGGAAGAGTGGAGAGACCAAAAATCCACGTTGTTTGAAGCCCAGTGTGAAGTTTCCACAGTCAGTGATGGTTTTGGGGTCATGTCCTCTGCTGGTGTTGGTCCACTGGGTTTTCTGAAGTCCACAGTCAGCGCATTTTAGAGACCTTCATGCTTCCTTCTGCTGACAAGCTTTATGGAGATGCTGATTTCATATTCTGGCAGGACTTGGCTCTTGTCCACACTGACAAAGGTACCAACAGCTGGCTGTGGAATATTCTAATTTTTTGAGACACTAAATTTTGGGTTTTAATCATTTATAAGCCAAAATTATCAAAATTATAAAAAATACACTTGAAAATTTTTGCTCTGTGCAATAAATCTATGTAATAAATGAGCATGACTTTCTGAAATGACTGACAAAAAAATGAGAACTTTTTCACAATATTCTATTTTTTAGATGCACCTGTATGTTTCAAGTACATTCTTTTTTGGTGTAGGAGCAGCAGAAGCAAATAAACATCTTTCTTACCTGCATAGCGTAAAGGAGCGTCCTTGTCCAGTGCAATTAGAGGAGGGTCCAGAATAACTTTGTCATCATTTTCCGTCACAATCCCGTGATATGTCGTCTCAATCCATGGTTTGTGCTTATTGACTGCGAGAAGCAGAGAGAGAAAATGTCAGTTCAAAAGAACATAAGTCTTATATCACTAGTGTCTTAAGACAAAATGACATGTTCCTATCTGAAACTGAAAAGAAACTCACAAGTTCAGATTTTATGTTTTAATGATCTCATTTCTTATGTGTTTCCTCATATTGCTGGTCTGACTTTTATCTTTTTGCTCCCCCCATGCAGTACAAATAAATTTTTAATGAGGCTGGCGATGCTTTTAATGTTATTTTTAGAAGCGCTACACAAAACGAATAGATCACCTGCAGCAGAAACCACAAACCAATAACAACCAAGCGTGTGCATCTTAGCAGAGGGAGTAAGTCAGATGGTTTAATGTATCTAATAAATTGCTAATCATTCTCCGCCATCAATCTTGAATCTGACATGTTCTGTTCTACTTCATTAAAACCAAAAATTATACCAAAAAAATTTCAAGATGAGATTATGATAGCACATTTTTAGTTGTAACCTTCAAAGAGGCAGATCCTAAATTAATACTGGTTAATTAGCTTTGAGAGTGGTATCGTTTGGATGAATAAAACCAAAGGTCATGCTCTTTGTGTGCTGCAGAAGGCATGACGTTTGGAGTTCTGTGCACTCGTTGGCCTGGAAAGCAGGATGCTGGTGTAGCAGGCGGCAGCAGAAAAAAGCTGCAGTGAGTGAAAGATTTGGGCCGGCTTAGAAAACAGCATTGATGCAGGGAGCGATGAGGCTCTCTTACAGCCAATATGCACTCAGTCCAGAGCGAGAGGAAACAATAGGATTACTGTGCTACTGATCTGCAAATGTGATGCTAACTCTGGCTGACAACCAGTGTGGGGGAAGAGATACATTGGGTGAGGTAAGAAAACCAGGGGGAACAAAAAACTAGCCTACACCATTATTTTGTTATGTCAGTTTCAGTTCAAGCAAAATATCTCAATAAAAAAACATTATTTTTCATTTACAACAGAACTTTTTTTACACGTTTTATTATAAAAAAATATGCATTGCTTTGTTCATTGGAGCTGCTAACACATGCTCATGGTTCATATTAGATCTGTGCAACATTCAACGTGACTTCACCATCCATTCAGACAGACGTTAACAATGATCTGCCACAATAGCCTACACAATCAATGGCAGGAAATGATTGATCGTACAGTGGCATTGCCAGTTCTTATGTCAGATGCTTTGCAGTGACATAATCTATTTGTGATTACCGCAGTTTTTGTTTTAATAACTTAGACATTATAAATTATCTTTAAAATTATAGTTAAATAGGCTACATTTATGTTGTCAGCATTTTCAAACCAAACATAAACAGACAGCATTGGGCAAACAGGAACCAAAGGTTATGGTAGGAAGAAGAAATAAATATGTAATTCTTAAAAATCCAAATTCATTTGATGAAGCAAAACCCCATTTGGTCAATACAAGCTTCACCTGTTGCATGAATATTGTCCACTATTGTTTAAACATACTAACATAAAACTAATATCATTAAAAAAATGGTTTGTTATACGAGCCACAATAATATGTGGTTAATGAGAGCAAATACTATTGAATTTTAGTTTATTTAAAGAAGAGGGTACGTTGATCAATGGACATGGGCACCAGTGTCCCCCACGACCCA
The DNA here is from genome assembly GCA_031762315.1 of Hypsolebias antenori. NCBI lineage: Eukaryota > Metazoa > Chordata > Actinopteri > Cyprinodontiformes > Rivulidae > Hypsolebias > Hypsolebias antenori. The sequence goes on along the minus strand of JARVGS010000127.1, from coordinate 23,568,995 downwards.
AAAAGTAAGATGCAGGTAAAGATAATGAATGAATGAATGAATGAATGAATGAATGAATGAATGAATGAATGAATGACTGAATGAATGAATGAATGGATGGATGGATGGATGGATGGATGGATGGATGGATGGATGGATGGATGGATGGATGGATGGTAGATAAGTTGATCGCCAATGAAAAACAAGAAATCAATCAAATTAATTCAATCTACTGAGACATCACACTAGATACCAAACACAAGCTTAAATAATTTCTACACTTGCACATTTAAAGTCAAACTTTATGCATGTTAAAGCCTAAAATGTATATAGTACTAAAGGACCGGCCATTTAACTTATAAAGGCACAAAAAGGGGTTGCATTTGTTTTTCATGTCAGCTAGAACAAAAGTTCATACACTCAGTATTTTTTTTAATGCATGTTTAATCCACTCACCAGCAAAAGCATGAAAACAACATATCCACTGTGAGTCACAGCAGATTAATCTGTGATTTATTTATTTAGATTTGTTGTTCATTTAATTACATTAACAACCCTTCAATAATGCATAAAGAGTCAAATGGATGCATGACAGTCTGTGGTACAGTTACACCTAAAGCTTCAAACAGCAACTACGGTAGATAAAAAGGAAATAATGGAGATGTTCTTGGATAAGAATGTAACTGATAAATTCAGTGTCAGTGAAGCAAACAGCTATTGTATCAAATAATTTAGTAATTATTAATGATTACACAACCACTGAAATTAAGTATAAACCACTTTAGTTTAAAGAGATTGATAATGATAGGTGCATGACAATAAAAAAAGAAAACTGTTAATAGCGCTTACAGATATGCTCAATCACTGAATGCAAGCGTTTTAACTGCAACACGAGTATTTTTAACCAACTTACAACCTAACCTAATATATCAGATTGAATTAAGCACATTCTGCAGCAATATGACTTGACATCAATGGTCAAACTTTGTCCAGTGAAAGCAGTACTTAATAACAAGATACTGCTGTGCTTGCCAGTAAGTTGGACTTGATCAGGCTCAATAAATCTCTTTGCTAAGTGACTCGTGTCCCAAAGTGAAGTGGATGCCTTCAGACAGATTGCCGG
>JARVGS010000127.1:23546091-23559463 GCA_031762315.1 Hypsolebias antenori | reverse complement strand
GTGCAGCCCGTATGCAGCCGGATGACGTCATATGCTGCGTTCAGGTGCCGTTCGTAAATCCGAAACGCCGTAGGTCGGGGGCGCCGGAACTCGAGGACAGCCTGTATTATTGTTTTTATTATGGCCCTGTGATGGACTTGTGACCAGTCCAGTGTACCCCGCCTCTCGCACAGTGATAGCTGGACATGGGCACAGGTGACCCCCGTGACCCAAAATGGAAGAAATGAGTAAAAGATAATGGATGGATGGATGGATGGATGGATGGATGGATGGATGTTTTGATTATTATCCATTCGTCTTTTTCCTTGTTTTATTTGCGATTTAACTCATTTTCTGTTACATAGGATGCATTAACACTGCAGGCAAATGCATGGCCTAAATCCAATTTTGTTTTGCCTGCATGCAACCCATATCAATTTTTTATGACAGTGAACGTGACAAATTCTTTTTTTTTTTTTTTTTTTGGCTGCCCTGTCAGCTGTTTATGTTATAAAAGCTGTTTCAACTTATTCATTCAACCTTTACAGTATTTAGGCAGGTTAATCCCATTGAGCCTTGTAGTTTTACTCGTCTTACTAACTGTATCTGCATTTAGGTCCATAGAGCAACACCACTCTAGGCAGTTAAACAGGAATACACAAAAGAATGCAAAATAAAACACTTATACTGATGGTCTTAGTCTATATAAGTAGGTGTCATTCAGCTTATACTGATTCTTGAAATATTCAAATAATTCTGTGCTTGCAAGACTTCAGTAGACAGTTATGCTTTCAACAACTGCAAAGTGTTTACGACAGCAGCTTACTAAGCAGGTTTGGGGCTTATTTAAGTTCAATATTCAGCAAAGACAAACACAGCAGCCGGTTAGGTGAAGGTATGTGATGCATGCAAATCATGAGTCAAGGAATGACTTCCAATATGCTGATAAGTGGACCTGGAATAATCAATGAACAATCTGCTCATGGTCTGAAACAGTAGGCACACTTCTGTGTTTGTCTTGCTGTGCAAACTCCTGAACTTGTTGACGCAATCCACTTTCATCACAGAGCGGAGACTGTTCTCAGAGGTCCAGAGACCCGTAAAGGAAGCCGATGCACCAGGGGGCCCTGAATCCCAAAGAATCTGTCCCACACAGGAGAACCTCTCAGTTCCCTTGCCAGGCAACAACGTTCGTTTGTCCTCTGCGCAGACACAACCGCCCAACAGCGCGAACACACCCTGGACGAACGCAGCGGCCCACTGAAGAGGGGGTTGGGAGCTTTGGAGCCTTGAACGCAACTCAATCACTTCTCTGTGTGAGCTGCACAAAAGCACTAGTGAGAGTGAATAAGTAAAAGTGAGACGTAGAAGCTCCAACAGGCACTCGGGTGTAGCTGATCTGCTGCAGGTAACGCGCTCTCTGGTTACCTGTTTCCCATGGAACTTGAATTTTAATGTGAACACACCCAAATGATACGAACTCTGCTGCGGTTTTCTTTCTCCTGGAAGCACGGGGACTCAGGGGAGAATGTAGCACAGCTCATTTTTAATTATGTTTTTATTTCATCTCAAGAATAAAACAATGTGACCTCTCTCATATACTTTAAAACATTCAGCTTCAATTCCATTGTTTTGTAAGACAATATACTTCTACAACATTTTCTTTGTATTTGTTTGGTTTATTACAATGTTATCTTATGAAAAAGAAAAACTTTTTTATATGTCATGCAAAACAGCATGACATAAAAAAAAGAATTATCTCTTGAATTGAATTGAATTTAATTGAAATTAAACTGAATTGAATGACCAAGAGCTAAACTGAATGTGTGCTCTTTTCACAGTGACTGACACAACTTCTCGGTCATCTTGCCAACTTAATATTCACAACTGAATGACCCTTTCTAACAGTTCACTGACTCCATTCAGCTCCTAAAAGGCACCAATGAGGAAAGTCAGCACTGACCCAATTTTTGTCTGGCAGCTTCATAATCTAAGAAATCAAAATGCTTCCACATCTTAACACTTGGGGATTATCTCATACACACATTCTTGAGGGGCTTGAGTTGTGATCTTACTTTGTATATGGTGACTAGTCCAGATCCCATCTGTGACAGAGCTTTACTCCGAGAAATACCACAAATTAATACTGTGAGAAGTGTATTCATTTGTCTTATGGGATCAGTGCGTCAGTGTTGGATACATAAACAGTTACTCAGAGCGATATGGAGGAAGATGTACAGTAATGTTTCTTATCAGTCTGCAAAGAAGCAGTATCAAAATTAATATTCTGTTTTATAGCCCCATTTGGGATTGGAACGTTTACACACAACTGGTTTCTATAAAATCTGGTGTAAACAAGATAAATAACTGATTGTATTTTTCTTCTATTATTCAGCACCATTTCCCCATTCTATCTAAACAGCATAAATGGACTGTACTTATATAGCACCTTTCTATCTGATCAAGATACTCAAAGTGCTTTACACTACCATCTGTGCCCTCATTTACACATTCATCCAACACTCAAAGAATAATCAGTGCTTTATCACATTCATACTCCGATGGGACATCAGAGGCAATGAGGGGTTCGGTGTCTTGGAAAGGGACATTTCGGCATGTGACTGCTGGTGGAATCGAACTCCCAACTCTTGTATTAGAAAGTGACTGTTCTAACCACTCAGCCACAGACGTCCCATAACACCCATTATAAATATTATCCAGTCCTCACTCTGAACATAATTACATGACAAAAACATGATTTATTTATTTTTTGCTCTGCCATGCATTGCTTTGTCAATGGAGGACTTCATTATATGTATTACAGACATAGAGTATTTGACAGCAAGAATTTTAACAAGGAAGTAAAGCTGTGCTTGCTGCTTGCACTTTCATTTCACAGCAAAATACTTTCTGAGTTTAAACCTGTTGGTCGGCTTTGAGTTGGTGTTCTTCTACTCGTTTTGGCCTTTCACTACAGCTGAAGACGTGCACAGTATTTTCAGTGATTGTGCACGGCTGTTTCACTTTTTGTGATTGTTCAGTTATGCACTAACCTGAATACATCAGGAAACTGAAAACCACTTCGCTGACATTTGACTAAATGTGTCTCTACAGATTAACAGAAGGTGGTATTATTAGTACATTACACAGCAAACTGTTCATTGGAAGTTTTGCAACGTCCCTGAACATCAACGTTGTCTAAAGCTGTCATCAAACAGGATTAAGCTGTTTTTGTATGTAGATTTAGAGAAGATGCACATGTCCTGGGTCTTTTTTAGGATCTGTAATAAGATTTAAAATAATGCGTCTGCAAAACCAGAGTGGTACAATGACAACAGATGATATAATTTGTTTTACCAGCTGACTAATCAAACGTGTAAAATACAGTGACTTCAAAATTATATATTTTGTTGAGTTATAACATTCAATAAGTACATGCTGATTTTACAGAGAAGAACAAGTCTGAAAACTGACCCTGACAATAACAAATGCCCCTCGAGCTGCACAGAAGAGGCACACAATGTGGCCATTGTCAACCGTGTGCATTCACATAGTTTCTAATTGCCACAACATAGCAAGATGACCAGCGATAGCTTGAAGGCTTTAAATGATCTTAAGTAATAGTTTCTGCGACACAAAGGAAATCGGAGCATCCATTATTTCCAAAGGCCACCCAAGAGGGATTAGTTTTTTATTTCAAGAATGTTCTAATCAACTTTTTAGTCATACTGAAATCAGAACATTTCATAGGAAAGCGTGAGACAAAACTGTATAATAAAATAAGGTTTGTGTTTAGCACATTGAGAAGTGACATTGCTAATAAACTGGTTGATTTAAACAACTACAAACAATTCTCATAAAAACACTTACCGGTAAGTGTGTTTTGCATTATATGTGTAAAAAAATTATTCCTGCTTTTGTATTATGTGTGTCACATAAAGCAAAATACAAATCTGCCCAACAGATTGTATTTTGAAAAAGAATGTGATTGCCCCTGACACATCGCTCCAACTATAACTGATAAATGACATGTAATTATGAATTGATCAACGCTCGACTTCTCCAGCACAGACATGAAGGCATGGGAGTAAAAGCTTGAGTCTGACCTGAGTCTGGAACATGCCTCAGCTGTGTGAGGAGAGCGCATATGCTAACACTGCGGCACCCAAATTGTTTGACTAGAATTAACTTAATTCAGTGATGAATGAGCCAAGAAACTTCCCAGCAGCTAGCGTCTCCTTTGTGTGCTTGTGTGCACAGAGGAAACTCATCAAGCATCCCTGCAGACCTAATGTTTGACTCGACAACATAGGGACACCCAGCAGCTGCTTGTGGTTACAGAAAAAAAAAGTACATGAATAACACCTGGAAAATAAATGAGAAACCTTATAATGAATTGAAGATAAATGACACAAGTGTCTATTTAAAGGCGTGCTTTACTCTAGCATTTTCTTGATGGCAGCAAACTAGATCATAGCAAACCACTGCTTCTGTAGTGAAAGCATCCAATCATACCTAAATACCTAAACTAGAGCACTCAAGATCAAAAACAACTAGGGGAAAACCCTCAGGAGTAGTTTGATTCTCATTTACTGCCAAATGGCTGCCAATAAAAGAGACAGACGAGCAAATGAGGTGGTGCACAAAACAGCCAGGTAACCTTTGGTAACAAAACGATAAGCCTCGACCGTTTGTTGATCTTTCAAGTTTCCTGATAAGAGCTGGAAGGGCAGCAGATGTACTTTGTACACACACATATACCGCCCAGAGAACAAAGTATTGCTAATTTTGTCCTTTAGACTGACAAAAAACAGACGAAAGTTAATGCTGTGCATTCCTAGTCGAAAGCTGAAAAACAATACATATAAGCGCCCTGACTAAAACCTCCCGTGCAGACTTTTGTGGGTACCCTTGATCCCTTCTGGTTATTGTGTTTTAGCTTCCTGGGGCTTAAAAAGGGTGTAACATTAAAAGACAACACCACACACTGGTGGCTGCCCAGACATGCTGACATGACCAGTAGTGACTAACATACACACCTGTCTTTACACACCCTGGATCAGGAAACTCACACTGGGGAGTCACTGGAGAGACTTTAGGGGAAAATCACAAGTCTATAAATTCATAGTGGTCATGGTGGGGTGGGTGTTTAAGTGTGTGTGGGGGTTCTTTGAGAAGGGAGGAGGAGGACCGCCCTGCAGCAAATAAAGACATGCTGCAAAAGAGGAAACACTTTGACTCCATGTATACTTTTTAGTCACAAGCTGGTGCAAACATACACGACATGCATTTATTTATATTCCAGCATCACAGCACATGAATATTTAAATCCACAAGACAAAAACCAAGGACACGTGAAGAGGATCTGCAATGCGTTGCCCAAGCAAACTCCATCCTGGTGCGAGCAAGGCGCTGACAAACCCAACAAAAAGGGCTTTAATCCACAAAAACAAACAAGCACTTAGTTTAAATTATTACCAAAAAAAGGCAGTTTTAACTGTGATGGATTTAACCAACATTTAAAAAATAAAAAAAAAGGACAAGGACAGAGAGTACCAGCACAGGGCAGGTAAAATGAATCTACAAACTCTGCAGAGGCTCGTTTTGAACCTTCGTGTGAACGAGTTTAAAGAAGAAGAAAAAAAAAAATAGGTGCAAGGGCTCGTCTTGTAACCTTGGTATTATCCCCGAAGTAGCACGTTTAAACTCAAGGTTACATGCAATACGCAGATAGTAAGCGTTGTGGGAGTTTTATATCTATTTATTGATGTTTAAGTAAAAGTAGACAAAATATCGCGGGATGCACTTGCTGCTACCGGCGGGTTACATCCATCCGCTGCGGGCAGCTCATCCCTGAACAGGTCCCCCTCCCCAGCTAAAACAAAAACACTTATATTTTTAACTTCCAGCTTCTGGACGGAACCAGGAGAGCCGTTAACGTCCAGCCCAAAACATTCGCAAACCTGTCAGACAAGAAGAAAGACGCCACGGGACCTAAATCCCAGCTTAGTTACCTTTAGCTGCTGCCTCCACGGCACATAATAGTCCGAGGACCAGTCCGACAGCGGATGCGAATCGTGTTTCCCCTCCGAACCGCATCCCGACTTCGAGTTTAACCGCCGCGAAGTCAAACACAGCCTTCGTCTTCTCCCCTCGTCAGTCAGGCGCCGCGTTTCTCTGAGAGGAAAAATAACATCCAGAAGAAGATGAGTGTCGGTTACCACGGCAGCCCTAAGATGGCCGTGCTCTCTCCCTTCAATCAGTGCTCCTCTCGCTGCTGGCTGCGTTCAAGGACCGACGGAAATTAGGCGGACACTTGGACACGTCCGATCTTGTCTGGACAGAAAGTTTATCTGGAAAAAAATGAGTCAGGTATTGAATCATTGGCTATTCTTATATAAATTATTCATATGAAACAAACTTTACCCGCAGCATTTTATGTTTAAGCTGGATTTTTTTTTTTTTTGCATTTTCTGCAAGCATGCAATGCTAAATGATTTTGCTAGTACAGTAGTTAAATTAGCTGAAACTGCATGCCAAAAATTTACAAAATTATCTATAATTATCACATTAGCTTAAACCTAAATAAGTACACCTGTAGTTAAAGCTAAAATATGCAAAACATTAGCTAAAATCTAAAATTGGGACAGCAATGGCTAAATCTACAAACAGAGAATAAGTTGAAAGCAGAACTAACAAAAATAGCTAAAAACTAAAATCAGCTGTACCTAAAAGGTAAAATTAACAAAATAGCTAAAGTAGCAAAACAATACCTAAAAGCTAACAGCAGCAAAAAAAATTGCTGCTAAAATTAGCACTGTAGCTAAAATGAAATAAACAATAAGTTAAAATGTGCATTTAGTTGATACATAATGAATACCTAATCAGCAGCAAACAATCAGGAGTCAGGACATATTTGACTGACAAACAAAACATATTTTGTGACAAGGTAATGGCATAGAGTACAAAATTATTTTTTATTTCCCATCAACAATTTATAAAACTTAACTGTAGCTAAGAAAATGTTGAACTATAGTAGGATTTGGCTATAAGCCTACCTCTAGTAACACATAAAGTCCTATATCAAACCAAACTAAATATTTATGACTAAAAATTCTTTTTTTAACCCAATAATCTACATATTGGTTTTATTTTTATTTTATTTTTTCAGATTCATAAAGCAACTGTTGACTTATTTTATTTTATTTTGTTTTATTTTATTTTATTTACTGTGTTTATCCAGCTCTGGGCATGTATGCCCATCGACCGACCAAGAATCCGAGCTAAAAATGAGACCCTGAAGGCAGCACGTGTCGGACGGTGTCCAGTGACGTCAGTGCTGTTATTGTGGGAGCATGCATCTAGTTTAGCACATAGATACAGCTAAACTGAGACTGAGGGGCCAAAAGCCTGCTCTCTTGTAGACAGCAGGCATCCAGTGAGCATTATAGAGTCTGAAATAAACGCAGCACTTGACAAATGAAAATATAAGACTTGAATTAGGCTGAACACCCCTTAAAAGATTTATTCAAGGCTGTTTTATTTTGGATTTATTAGTATAATATTACCAGAATATGACAAAAATTCTTTATGTTCCTCAGTGGAAGAAGTTTGCAGATCTTACTGATCAGCACAATCTCTCCTCAGTAACACAAGTGCAAAGCAATGTGAGAACCGAGCCCGCTACCCAATCAACACCATGTTGCACCCCTGAGAAGAAGATGCAGAGTTCAGAGTCACTTCATCGCTATTTTGTACCCAAATGAGCTAAGATGATATGACTGAAGCTCATCAAAATACAGACATGTGTAGCTTTAATTCATTTTATTACAAATCTGGGAAATTTGAAGAAAAAAAAGCCCATTGTGGAAGTATTTCTGTGAGAAAATTAGTTTTAAGTGTAGGCCTATAATAGAAAACGTAAAGCAAATAAATATCTTTGATTATTTCAGGAAACTGTGCCAACCTTTAGATCAAACCCAGCAGTGAAGTGATGAGTCTATAAACGGGACATACTTCAGTGCAGCAGCAGGACTGAAACAAAGCTTTATTTGTTTGCAGCTGGCAACACATGAAGTGGCCACTTTCTCTCACAGACGTCCAGCTCTCTGTGGGGATGACAGCAGCCATTGTCATTATTCAGACACTTGTGTGAGACATGGGTTACTACCTCCAGAACATCTCACCTGCTTGGGTGAAACCCTTTAAAGATTTCCACGGCTGATGATATGCTATCCCAGGCAATCCTTTCCTTTTTTTTTTACGTGAAGTAAATGGTTCTGATTTAGGAGTCAGACATTAAATATGTTCTCACTATGATCTAAATCGTACCTGCAGTGCAGTTCTAAAAATAATCTAAAAATTGTTTTTCTTATTGTTTAATAAAACTGAATTAGAGAATTTGATTCTAAACACAGTCAAGAAGTATTTGCAAAATCACACATAGAAACACACAAACAAAAAAAAAAAACTTGACAAACTGGTGTGGTAATCTGCTGATGTCCTTGTAAAGATATTTTACCAACTGACACTTCATAATGAACTGGATGTGAATGCGATTACAATTGGAATGAGTAACTGGATTGTAATTTGGATCTAAATTAGAATTATGATTTAGACTTTATCAGGGGAATTCATGTAAAGGTCATGGATGTTTATCAGTAACATGTTAAACTAATGTGTTAGAGTTGCTTGTGTGTCTGCAGGCTCCTCTCTGAGGAGCACGGAGCCTGTCTCTGATAAACTCCAAGGCTTCCTACTCATCTGTAAGCTGGGAAGCAGAGATCGTCTTGACCTCGTCTCTGTCTGATAAATATTATAAAAATACTCTTCTTTATACTGTTTGTGGGCAAACCTTGCAAGTGTAACATCTGTGTAGTAGCCTGTGTGTGAACTTTGCCCCCTTGCAAGTAGTAAACTGGGTTGAAAAATCTTCTCATATCCTCAGAGTGATTTATTTGAGTAAAGAGATGATGAAAGGATATTTATTTTTATTCCACAAACTTTTCTTTTTTTATTGTGTATAGTGCACACAGATTTCAGTGAAGCTGTTTGTTATAAACCAGTCTGACATGAATGTTTCTCTGGTCCTGTTCAGACATGGTGCCAACACTTAGCTCGTTGGATCACATTAAATAGCTTTAACCTGTGTTCACTGTTCACACTGGACAGAATCACTGACATCATGGACTTAGAGGCTCTGAAGGGCAAAATAAAGAAAAATAAACTGTGATTTTTATGACTTGCAAACATCAAGTTCTTTTAAAGCTGAATTCTATATTTATATTTCAGAATTTGACAGAGTTGATTTGTTTTTATCTGACCAAACGGAGACAGATGAATGACTCAGCGGGATTTGTTTTTGGTAATTTATTTATTCTGACAGAGCAGCAAAGGCCGATCAGTGGAGGAAACGTGTGATAATAATCAATAAGGCACAACAAAGAAAAGACAAAAAAAAACACAGAGAACAAATCTGTTTCTGAACCAAAACCTTTGAACGGCAATGCAACGAATGGGCTTCAAAATCTCAACACTTTTCACAGAAGCATCAACACCACAACAGTGTGGTGGGTTTGTCTCCATGGTAACCAACTCAGAGTGCCTCACCAGCGTTAAGTCATTGCAGAAAATCTTCTGACTTTCATTTTTAAATGTCAAGTTTTCTTAGTACGTATATAAAGTTGTACAAATGTGTTAATATTTTTGACTGAGTCAATCAACAGAACCTTCAGACAAGTTATCACTTATTTATAATCTGCCACCAGAAGGTGCGTTCAAGTGTCCATCCATCCATCCATTATCCTTTTCAGGTCACAGGGGTCACTGGTGCCCATGTCCAGCAGACATTGTGCGAGAGACGGGGTACACCCTGGGCAGGTCTCTGGTCCATCTCAGGGAGTGACAAACAACCATTCACTTGGTCACTCTCTCATCTAGGGACAATTTACAGTAACCAATCAGTCTAACATGCATGTTTTTGGTCTGTGGCAGGAAACCAGAGTAACGAAGAAAACCCACGCATGCACGGAGAAAACATGCATACTCCACCCATAGGTCCCCCGCCAGGATTCAAAACTGAAAGGCAACAACTCTACCAACTGAGCCACCGTGCCACCATGTTCAATTAATTCAGTTCAGTTTTATATGCAGTAGAGCCAAGTCACAACAGAAGTCATCTCAGGGCACGGAACAGAAACAAGTGTCTGGTGTCAAAATATCTTGGAAAACACCATAACAATTTTAATGAAACGCATAAACTAACAGCTTGATACAAATGATTAACATTTGGTGTTGGTTTAAGTTGGCAATAACTTGGGTTTTTCCACATACTGAGCTCAAATTAGATTTGTCAGTAGCTGAGAGTCATCCACAACACATCCCCTGAGCGTGACTTCTTGCCACATCGCATTACGTTATTTTCAAGGTTTGACCAAAACAGCTAGAACTCATTTCACATCGTAAGACGAACTAGGTCAAAACCTCTGGTATGAAAGGCAGCAGGCGACAGGCATTCCTTCAAGAACGTTAGGCCGCTGATTTCAACTGTTCTCAAAGGGTTGGTGACCCCTAAAAGTATTTAAAACTATTTTCCTTTGCTGTTCTTTCATGTAAGATTATAGAAAGTTTTTCTTTTCAGCCTTTGGATTCTTAATTCATCTGACAAATACTTAAGCTCCAATGGGAATTTATTTGAAATTTCATTAAAAGTGTTTGAATGGTTTCAAGAAAAACACAATAAGGAAGCTTGAATACAATATTAAGTTTTATTTTATTTTATTTATTTGTTTGTTTTAAGGCTGATGTGGCAGCAAGTAAACAGCACCCATGGAGACACCGAGGAGAACCAGATGTGGTAGGACATAGACACAATGCCCTACTGAGGAGGAAGTGAAAAGTGGTGTATAAATGGACAGGGGCTGATGAGTGAAACACCTGGCATCAGGTGAGAGTGGGCGGGGCAGGAGATGGAGCAGAAACCGACCGAGGAGAAAAGCTGAACCAAAAAAAAAAAAAAAAACCAGTAAGAAATAATTAAAGAAATACATTTAAAACTTACAATTATGAACAACCAAATTTTAAAAATGCAGATGTTGATAGTGTCATAGCAGCATCCTCCTCTTTATGTTTGTAGTTATTTTTAAAACTTCCTGAGCTTCCAGCTACAGATTCAGCTGCTTGGATTATTATAAAAGTTGAAGTCCCCGGTGGCTGCAGTGGTCACCCCCTCCACATCAGTTTCTTCTTCTTCCCCGTGTCACTGTGTGTCAGTGTGTGGAAAGACAGAAACAGAGGGGGTTTAGCAGTAATCACTTTATCAGAGGCACTAATGTGGGCTGCGCTCAAGGCGGGTGGTTGGCAGCAAACAGAGCATGAAAAGATCCATTATCGTGGGAATCAAAGTAAAGTGACCATTGCACACGTTAGACTAAATATTCTGCTTCCTGTCGTGTCTAGACAGCAGCTTGAACCAGAAAATATTTGCTTTTCCTTCCAAAAAACTGCAAAAACGTCTTGGTTTTGCATATAAATATAGATTTTGCTGTAATTAGAAGTAATATTTTGGAGCTCTGCAACTTTTCACAATGACATCCTACGTCATTTTATCTGGTTTTAGTGATGTGTTTGGACCAAATTAAATACAATGGAGCAATGCTATTCAACTGGTGGCCCAGGGGCCAAATCAAGCCCACGGGTGAGCTCAGTTCAGCCCATCAATTGGTCCATTTTAAAATAAAACTAGATTTTAACCCGTAAAACAACCTTACTTAATGACAATAACTGCTGGATTTCTGGCCCCTGAGTTCTTGGCTTTCAATGTGGCCCCCCTGAGCAATTTAGTTGAATAGCCCTGGAATATTACAAAGGCAGTGCGTGCTTTTAGAAAAGAGCTTAACACAGGGGAAGAGCTCAGAAAAGTTATTTCAGAGGATTATAGTCTCGTGTCAATTGGGCTCAGTTTTTAATTCTCTTTTTATCTGAAAATCAAAAAAATATACATATTGCTTTGTGAAATATCAATGTTGTCAACTTATATTGTATACTCTAAGTAAATTTTATAGAGGACATTTTTGTTTAAATATAAATCTGACGTAGAGGATAACAGGACAATGTTTAATCTTCTTGACTTTGTGAACCACTGCATTTTTAAAAATCTATGGTCAGGGGGATTTAAATCTCTCTTTAGAAGTTTGAGACGTTATCCAAATCCTTCAGAGGAATTTTTTTTATGCCCTCTCGGCTGATTATTTGCTTTGCCATTCTATTCACACAATTTTCCAAAGGGAATTTTTAATGATGTGCCTTCAGTGACTGATTCTTCTCAGTTGAAGAAAGTCTGGAAACGTGAGTATAATCTGTTTTTGAATGAACCTCACCGTCACTCACCAGAATCCAAATCTTATTATTGCCGCTGCTCAGAGGTGGAGGTGAACAAAAAGGTTTTTGCCAATGTGTCTTTTAGCCAAATTTCTCATGAACCATAAGACAAATTTTAACGAAACCTGCAGGAAATAAATTGTTGAATGTACATTTACAGCAGATCAACATTTGGAGCCAATAGTACCGTATTCAAAATAGCCACCACAGCCAACCAAACTTTGAAACACAAAAATGGCTATAATTCAGTCAATTTGATTAAAAAAAATGGAGGTAAAAGTTTGGTGCGGTATATCTGGGAGTAATTCACAACACATGTTCCAAGTCTGACACACTGCACAAGATATTTGTTGAAAATAATTAGCATTCTCTGTTGTAATTAATCTTATCTGTCTGTTAGCAAAATGTCTCCTGAATTACAGGACACATTTTAACAAAACATTCAGAAAGTAAATATTGGGTACCGGTATTTTTCTACAAATGATTAACTTTAATTCAATTCAGTTTATTTATATACTGTAGTACCAAGTCACAACAGAAGTCATCTCAGGGCACTGAACAGAAACATTAAAAGTAAGTTAATAATGTTAATTATCAGAGGAGCAGACTGTTTTATGTTTAACTTCATTGCAGAACTCTCATCTTAAGCAAGCATGAAGGTGACAGTGGAAAGGTAAATCTCCCTCATGAGGAAGAAACCTTTAGCAGAACCAGGCTCAGGACAAGTGGCCATCTGCTTCGACGGCTGGGTTTAAAAGGAACAGGAAGTAGGAACAGATACACAATGGCAGGTCGAGAATCACATGTTAAAAAAGAAATAATATCAAATGAAAACTATTCATTTGTAACAATTAATTTAAGGAAATGAGGTCATTTTGTCCTCCAGTAGTTTAAGTCTATAGCAGCATAACAAGCCAGCCCTAACTAAAGGATTTATCCAAAAAGGAAAGTCTTAATCCCAGTCTTAAAACTGGACAATGTGTCAGCCTCACGGACAGAAACTGGAAGTTGGTTC
>JARVGS010000127.1:23507870-23519321 GCA_031762315.1 Hypsolebias antenori | reverse complement strand
CGACTTACATCAAAATCGAGTTAAGAACGGTTTGTAGGTACGGAACCCGTTCGTAAGTTGAGGACTACCTGTATAATGTATGGGAAAGTTTTTGTTCAGTGTCCTGAAATAACTTATGAGTTGGTGCAGCTATATAAAGTGAATTGAATTATTAAATGTTTTGGATTCTACCAGTGGCTCCTCTCCATTATCTGCTCCTTTCTTATTTGTAAGGAAGCTTTTGTCTGCTATGGTCTTTAACCTCAGACTGAGCAGAATTTGGGAGGAATCCCATTGCTGCCACTGTTTGTTGTGTAAGAAAAGTTAAGGGATGTGGGAAAGACCCAGCTCATTGAATTTTATCAATTTGTTACAAAAGAAATGTCAAGCAGAAAATCCCAGGGATGAGACAACGTCAAGCAGTAGAATATATCAAACCTGACTGTGAGACGTCGTTTAAACACTTGCTTAAAAACCTCAATTTGTCCTCAAGAAAATGCACAATATTTATTTCACTTTTTAAAAGTTCTTTAATGGTTCAGTTGGATTTGGAAGCAATTGATCAAAATGGTCAGCAGCCTTACAAAACAAACCAAACTAATCAAAAATAAAATTAAAAAAAGCCAAGACAATAAACAAACAATAACAAAAAATTAAAATAAAAAAGATAGGCAACATTTAAGTCACAGTAAGAAGATACACAATAAAAGCCTTAATGCACCAGCATGGTGCGACATGGAGGTTTTTAACACACACTCTAACACACTTTATTTTACATGTTGATCGAAGGCCGTAGAGCAGCCCCGTACAGTAAGACACTTAAAAAAAAGATATGCTGCATAGACAAAGAATGCTTTATACTAAAAGTAAACATAAATTGAGCGACAGACCTGTTGCCTGTTTACATTGCGATGATTGTTGAGGACATTCAAATAGAACTTATTGCCATTACAC
Source organism: Hypsolebias antenori (assembly GCA_031762315.1). Lineage (NCBI taxonomy): Eukaryota > Metazoa > Chordata > Actinopteri > Cyprinodontiformes > Rivulidae > Hypsolebias > Hypsolebias antenori. The sequence goes on along the minus strand of JARVGS010000127.1, from coordinate 23,518,388 downwards.
TTATTCATACCAAAATAATAATAATAATAATAATTAAAAAAATGTAGTCTCCCAGAAACATTTCAAAGTAGCCTCTGCAAAAATCAAGAATGTACAAACGACGGTCAATGTGGCAAAGGATCAAAGCTCAAAGTTGAATAAACGGTAAAAACTACGAGGCAGGCATGCCCGGATTTAAAACATTACACTTGTTTCACAAATTAAATATTCTGCATGTCACTAGAAAATCTTTTCTGATTTTAATTAAAATCATTTATTCAAAATCCAGTTGAGTCGATTAACACAGATTATTGTAACGTTAAAGAATAAAAATGTTTTCAAAGCGGTTTTTGAACCAAACAGGACTCTGTGCTCAATATTTAAATGTGTTTCTTAATTTTGCAAATATTCCACGATAATAGTGCAAGAGATACAGAACAGTCAAAAACAGCACACAGTTCAGATGTTTGGCGTTGTGTCTTCAGGTAGTTAAACGTTAGTGTGATTATAGTGTGAACGAAAAGCCATGGCTGCTGATTAAATGAAAAAAAGTGACGATTTCTCATGATGTCTGAGGTTCATCTCCGTAAGAAATAAATTACGCCCACAGCTTGTCTGAACTCTGACGGTAATTTTATCTTACATAAAATAAAATAAAAAAACACAATTGGCACATGTAAATTCATTTTTCTCTACTGTCCTAATTATATATACAATTTAAAATGTTACGGTTTTACGTCACAATAACAACAAAAATATCTGTCTGGGATGGATTTTGTGTTTCATGTTTGATTTCATTTTGTCTGGTAGTGTTTTTTTAATTCCTGTGCATTTTCTCACCGTCGCGCGCTCAACACAAAACAAAAAACGCACACAAGAACAGAAAAGAAAAATAATTTTAAAAAATCCTCAACCTTAACACACTTCCCATTTATAAATATGATTGATTTTTTTTTCCAGGCGGCTTGTTAGCTCTGAGCTAAGCGTGAGATTAATCCCAGGCTTGTTGTGAGTTTTCATTCCAACATCAATCAGCTTGTCGATACATTACGAGAAGCATGATTTCAACTGTTCAAATCATAAAACAGCTGATTCTGTAGTTGCTTTTGTTCCATTTTCCAGTTGACTGAAGAAAATGGGCAGCATTCCTGCAACAACACCGTGGTTTTATACTAACGAAGCAAAAGAGCAGCAGATGAAGGTCAGAGATGGATGCATCTTTGTTTCTGTATCTGGATGCTTCAAGTGCAGCTAAACTGTGAACCACGTGAACAAGCTGCGGTCTAAAGTGGACAGATTTTAAATAACGTTTGAAAACAACCCTGTTTTGTAGACAGCATTAAACAGTTTGTTAACAATGTGGCCTTTTTTTTTTAGGATGTTCACACTCGAGCGTTCACTCCCTGGTGACTATTTGAGACAAAGGAACACTACATTAATTCATACTCTAATCATTTTTTACTGCTCTTGACATCTAAATAGTCTTATAGTAGATGAAGTGTGCACATACATTGCAGTTTGTATTCATCTCTGAGTTTCTCTGGTAGACGGTCAAAGCAGCTGATGCACTTCTGTGAATGGTTTTATAAGTGATGCCTGTGCTGCCTTTAACAAATGCCAGCTTAGATGGGATTAAAGCAGAATAATTAGAAGTTTTCTTTTCTCACACAATCAGTTATCAGTCGATTAGTCCGCTCTGGTAACCGCAGCCGATAAAACACGGACTAACATCTTGACTCGGACAAAATATTATCAAAGCCCACCTCTGCCACAATAAAACAAACTAAAGAAACAAATCATTCACGCAATTTGAGTGTTTTCACAGATCGCCATACTGCCAAGGCTTCTGCCACAGTGACCCACTCAAGTGCATCTTCCAGGTAATGGTGTGAGTACAGGACAAAGTCGAAAAGGTTTTGGGTGGAGGGCGAGGCAGCATCGGCTGCATCTTCCCCTCTGCTCCTCTAGACGCCCCTCGTCTCCTGAGCTCATCAGTTTTGTGTTTGTGCAGTCGTGTGTTGTGGATCACGTGCATGGCAGGGTAATGGGTGTGAGGGCGGGGCCTGGGTCACTGTCGTCGATCCTCTGTCTCTGACCGGGAGAACGCCATCACCACGTCCTCTGCACCTGGGACGCAAAAGGAGAAAGTAGAAATGTGTTCATTTCTTCAACAGCAGAGCAAAAACCAGTATAACTGGAGACTGGACTGTGCACTGGAGGGTTTATTTTTAAACACTTCAAATCAAGATTTCACTCCCAACATAAAACACCAAATTCCAGCTCTCCTTATCCCCCTCTGACCTGTTATTTTAGGAGCTGAAATGCCTTTTTACATGCTGCAGTGATGAGATCAAGGCAACAGGCAAGTTGAGGTCAAGATGTGTCTATTATGCCTTTGAGTTGGCAAAAGGAGGTAGTCACAGAACTGAGTTGGTGCGTAGGCAGTGATCCACACCAGCTCTGTGGTCACACTGGTTTTATGATACTAGCTTCATTGTTGGAGGATCATTTGTGAACAACCAGAAGTTTGTGTTAATATTGTGAAACTGTTGTGCAACTGAGCCCTAAATTAAATGACATGAGCTTGTTGTGGGTGTGAGGTGTAAAATAATAATAATAATAATAATAATAATAATAATAATAATAATAATGATCAAGTTTATATTTACTTACATGAATCACCATTAAATTGTATTTACAGTATTTAATGGGACTATGAGTCATGCATTTGTTCAAAGGCACTAACGAAATTGAAGCTAAATCCAAAAGTGCAGTTTAAATAAAGGTTAGATTCAGTTCCCACAGATGCTAAAATTTAATTATAAGAATGAATTGAAATTAAATGAATGCAAAAACCATTGCAGACATGTTCCTGTTTTTAGTGTTTTATTTCGCTTCATAGTGTAACTGCTTTTGTTTCGCTTTAATATAATTTCATTTTCATTTTATATGCTTTTTTTATGATTTTCTATTGTAGTCTGTACCTCATATGTGTTCCTTGTTTAAAACAGGTCTCTCTTGTAAATGAGTCCTCGAGGTTCAATGAGACTAACCTGTATAAATAAAGGTTGATTGAACGATTTGCGCTTTTAATTATCTGCTCATGTTTGTTTTCCGTGTAATAAAGTTATGCAAAATGATACAGGGCCCTACAAACACGTGTAATTGGAAACAAAGACCTTAATGTTTGATTGTTTTCTGAAGTATTATGACTGTTTGTTGTGCTCCACCTAAAGAAAATGCCAGCGAGTTTGTATCTGCATTCACACTACTCTTCTTTTCAGACAAGAGCCAGGATCCCATCTCTATTCTTTGGGTTGTTTTGTTATTAGATCTTGCTAAATTAATTCTAGTCTGAAGCGTGATTGAAGCCCGTTTTTCTGTTGGCCATGTGTATCCTGTAAATCCAGTGAGCTGTGAATATAAATCCAGGTGGGAAGAGTCAGTTATAAAAATACATTTTTTATGGATGCAGGTAAATTTGTCTCTTGAAGTCTTCGCCTGTTGAAGAAAGCCTCTGGTTGTTACCGTGAGCCCTGACAGGAGATAAGGTACCACACTGAGTGGCCTGCTGACAGCAGCACCCTGCTCTGTCACGATAAAACTCAGATCTGAAGCTTCAGTGCCATTCAAGCCACTTCTGCTGTGGCAGCTGAGGATGTGAGGACTATCTGTGACTACACAATACAGGGTTACGGCCGACATTAACCACATCGAGCAACAAGAGATTTATTCCTGTTCCTTTTGTACCTTGTTCAGTTTCCCCAGGTTCATAAACAGCAGATGATAATTACAGCCCTCTCTGGGATGACGACTTATAAATCCTGCCAGATACACAATACAACTTTGTCAGCTAGATTCTTGTTCAGGAAGGAATGATTCATTAGTTGTTTGCCAACTAATTTATCAAGTCATTTGGACCAAAGCACACCTGCCAAGACAGCTTTCCCTCTGGTTAGTGTCTGTCACATCAAACAACCAATTCTGCAGCTAGTAAACAGCTGTTTCTTCATTTTTGCTTGTGAAAGCTCAGATCATTGTGAGCGCTTTAGTCTCTAGATTTTATTAAGCAGAAAGTAGTTGTCTAAAAAAAATTGCTCCAAATTGGGGAAAAATAGGTATATATAAACATATATTTTTATAGATGCTCCTAGAAATTTGTTCATGATCGACACCAGCCAGCATTAAGCCTGAGTGCCCATGAACCGTGATCCGTCAGTCCACACAACACCCTGCTCTTGTAAATGAGTCCCCGTGGCTCAATGAGGCTAGCCTGTATAAATAAAGGTTGAATGAAAAAAAAAATACAATTAAATTTAAAAATCTGACAAACATCTGCCTCCTGCAGAACGTCTATAAAGTTTTTACTGCATGGAGAAAACATGAAGAAAGCTTTAGAAATAAAATCTGAAAAATGAACAAAGGCTTTTTAGAAACCGTTTTCTTCTGAGGAGTATTCTCTACTGTTCATCATGTAGCTGATGGTTTGTCTGAACTGGAGTTCAGCAGACACAAGAAAGGATAGAGGCATTTTATTTTTTTTAGTTTTCAACTTCTGTCATTGAATACAGTTAGAAATTTTGTGAGTTGAAAACACTTAAAGCTGAGGTGGGCACAGATAACGCTGTTAGTTTTAGTCATTCTAACAGCACTAATATTGCTAATAAAACAAGTTAGTTAAAATGGTAGCAAAGTGATTTTGTTTTAGTTTCACTCAAACAAGAAACTCATTCTTACTGTGGACCTGCTGTCGTCCAGCTGACTTGCTCTCCTCCTTACAGTAAACTGAAGATTACTTGGACAAAGCTGCTAATTATTTAAACAGAGATCTTGAACTTTTTGTAATGTGGTGCACTTTTGTGCAAAAAATAAATAAATAAATCATATAACGTCATTAACATAGTGTTGAAGAGCTTTCTGTCAGACTGCCACTCAGCAGGTTAATCATCTTCAATATCGAACATTTTAAAGCTGCCCACCAAGCTCTGAAGCCCTGAGACTCAGCAGGATCAAGTTGATCAATACAACTGAACAGCTCATTTTTAACCAACAAGAACATTTTTTAAAATGTTTTTGTACTCAGGCTTTTGTGCGATATTTATGCAATCTCCCTGTGCATGTGTGATTTTTGTGTAGATAATGTGATTTACTCCAGCAGACTAAAAACATGCCTGTTAGGTTAAATGTAACTAGGTATGAACAGTCGTATGTTTGTGTCTTATGACCTGTCCCCACCTCTCACACTATCACCCCTAGAGACAGACACCAACACTACACAGAAGAGTGGGTTCCTTGCATTTCCTGTTTGTGACAGTTCTTTAAGTGAAATCAGTAACAGAAAAAAAAGGCACTGTATTTATTGGAAATCAGAGCTGTACAAAAATCTGTATAGGGCCCAAAACTAGAATCTGTGCATTTTTATTATACATGCACAACAGAATATGCCACGTACACATAGAATTTCAATTTTTATAATAGAAACAAAAAATGCAGAGTCTTCATTGAGTTATTTTAAATAAAACAACAAAAAAATGGAAACAGCCAACTTTGTGAGTCTACAATCAAAAGATTTCCTGTATAAAAGTAAAAACACCTTACAGGCACAATCCACATCCACATCTTTACAAATGGTCGAGAAGAATTTCTACCAGCACCAAATCCATGCAAATAATAAAACATACTTTTCACAGCAACTTTGAAATGCTACTTGGATTTAATTATTAGAGATATGAAAGTAGGTCAGAGACTTCAAAACCATTTGGCACAAAGGGAACTCATTTTATCAGACAACATGCACCTTCACAAACACAATTTTATGTTTTTTTTTTTTTGTTCTTTTTCAAAATTGCTTTAGAAAATAAATTAAAACTTGTCATCGCTAGATTCGGGATAGTTTTGGGCTGAATAAGATCCAATTATAATGAGGAAGGGTGCCTACTAGGGGTGCCTTAATTTGGGGAAATTGGCCAATACTTGCATAAGAAACCAATTTTTTTTTTTTAACAACAATTGTCTGAACTTCATTTATATTTCAGAGCACTACCTCATGGCCAGTTACAAGTTTGTATAGTTTCTAGGATATTTTTCAAGGGCATGTTTTCAATAAAATAAGATTGGAAAATTGAAGGTGCATTGTGACCTTATAACACCTGACAGTGTCGTCTATAAAACAAAATCGGTATGGGCCAGAAAACTGCAATCGGTGCACCCCTAGTGCCTGCCATCAGAAAACATGAATATTGATGCAATGTGAGACAAAAAAAAAAAAGCTAAAGAAGCATTACCAACATGTCATTTAATAAAAAGGAAAAATGATTATCATAAATTTAATCTGCTGAAAGACAAAGATCTTGATAAATAAATATGGGGAAATAACACTATAGAACCTTGATCTTCAATTGGAGAAATCCACTTTCAAGATCATGTTTTAGCAAAATAACCTTAAGACCTACTTATCAGCATAGAAATGTGAGTCTGGACTGTGCCGTGTTTGCGTGGAGGAGTTCAGGAGGAGGACATGGCACAACCTGACCCAAAACCAAGTAGACATCATCTAAGAATTCCTTCACAAGCTAAGCTAAACCTGAGACTCCTGTTCGGACCTCATCCTGCTACAAACACACACAATGACGCTCACAAGCGCCAGCCAACAAGATGGAAACATCAGGTCCCTTAATGCTGTTGCCTAGCGACAGATAAAAATCAGGCTGCATGGCGCAGCTGATGCGTTTGAGCAAGCAGCTTTGATGCAGCTCTGCTTCTGGGCGTTCTCTTGCCTTTCCATTTGCCTCAGGCTCATTTTCTCCTTGGCTCACCGTGCTCGTCTGAGGTGGACGGGATGTCACATAAAAGATAAATCACATGCATACAACAAAAAAATAATAAATAAATTCTACGCATCATTTTTTAAGAAACAAGAACACCCTCAATGACTGCAAAAATTGACAAAAAACACCAAACAGAGCATCAATATCAGAAAATGGACTGTTCACTTTTTTTTTTTTTTTTTATTGCACCTTCATTTTGTTAAAATTAAACGCAAAAGTCCATCAGCATCGAGTGCAGCAATTAATCTGTTCAACTGATCACTTGGATGAAAATTCACAAATACTTGCTTTATTACAGTTTTCATCCAAAAATGAAAAAGTAACTAATAAATAAAAATATTTTTGGAGTTATTCTAGCTTCAGGCCATTAGCCACAGCAACACCAAGACCAAACATGTTTTCTTTACACTTCTGAGAGCCCATAAATCAATATGTGGTTTGCTTGTAATGAACAAAGAAACATAAAAGCTCCACTGAAACCTCCGAGGATAAGAAATCTCAATAACCTCAAAGGGAGTGTGTTTGAAGTGAGAGGTATCCAGCTGCGTCCTGCCAGTCTCTCCAGCTTGAATAAGCAGAAAAAACATCCAAACGGTGACTCCAGTGTTGCAGCGGTGCAGCACCCGCAGCATTTAAGGTCACAATCTGTGCAGGGTCAGCTGGGGGTATAAGGACGCTAAGAGCAGCAGGGGCAGGTTGAGAAGAACGACAGACTGTGTGTGGTCTGACTCAACAGATACACAAGGTGCAACGTAAATATATTTAAGGATTCAAGGATTGCTCCGTTGTTCAAACAGCACACATTTTTTCCACTAACACTTTAGTAAAGTGCTCGCCTTTATCTTAGTCCGTCTTTTTTTTTTCAATTCCACAACTTTATTGCCATCATAAAACTACAGACACACAGAGTTTAAATCCCTAATCTTCTTATGAAATTTTTTTTTTTTTGATTGATTGGGATCGTTTTTTAATTCTGAACAGTAGAATGATCTAATAATTTTACTTAGCTTGCTAAAATTACCCAAGAGTTATATTAATGCAACATCTTAAGATTTCACTTGAGCTCAAGTAAAACCAAATTAAAATTAACAGTAACATCAAAATATATTTTTGAGTGAGATTTTCTTCTTGGGTCATTTGAAATCATCAATTTGACATCTAACAGGCTAGACTTCCTTAAAGGAGTGCATATTGCCCGTCTCCTCGCAAACCTGTGGATTAAACAAAGATGTTGCATGAACTGATAGTGTCCAAAGGATGTGCCCTTGGTTAATTTTATACCATATTTTAGCTTAATATCTGTAGAGTAAAAGCCATTTTTGGATTATTATGCTCATTTACCTGTGGTGGCCAAATAGAACTGGGTTGACTCCATTTTTGTTAAATTTTGTTAATTGGTTTATGAGACACGGACAAGAGAGAAATAGATATGCACACATTGTAATCACACTATTGTCATCTTTATTTAGTGGTAAGTAAAACAACTGACTATGGTAATTTATATGGGAATTTTTGGAAAGTTTATTTTCAATGTTAAAAGCATGTCTACTACTGATACATGAAATGTTTATTTGAGAAAACTTATGAGAAGAAAAATTAAGCCTCCACTCAAGCAACTTGGGTAACAATGTTCTTCATAATCTGACCCACTGATCAGATTAATGTCGCAAGACAGAACAAAGAAAAGTGAGAACCTATCCCTCTGCTTAGGAAACATATCTAATACTGTATCTACATTTAACATCTTTGCTTGGTTTATGATGAATTTCACTTGAAACGTACTGGTAGTTTAAAGACAGCGCAACAGGACTATAAGTAACAACTGTGGCTCATGATCACAGTGGGATCCTAAACTGCATGAATCTGTAAGAAGCAACATGACTGAATGAGACACTGGAATATCACACCAAGTAATTAGAGCTTCCTTATTTTAACATGCTCCTCCAATCTATTAATATAGCATGCCACAACAACACTGATGCCTTTGGGGAAGCTCCACTTTCATGGGACAACTGGGGTTTCTATGGCAACGTCGTCTCCTCTCCTCTTTTACTGAGCTAGTATCCATTAGGTAACTTTTCTTTATACAGTATTCTCTCATTTATTGCAGGGGATCCGTACCCTGAAGTCACATGATAAGTAAAAAACTGCGAAGTAGGAATAGTAGTACAAGTAGTAGTTATATACAGTATGTGTGTGTGTGTGTGTGTGTGTGTGTGTGTGTGTGTGTGTGTGTGTGTGTGTGCGGCATTTTAAACCCTTCCCACACTCTTGCAATATTCTAAACAATGTTTCTAAACTCTAAACGCTCTAAAAGAGCACAGTATGCCATGATTTCGGCTCCCTCCCTCCTCTGCTCTTTGCCACCTGGAAGTGCTCTTGGCCACGCCCACTTCTCCACTCTGCAAGGAGAACAGCTGATAAGCTGCAGCAGGAAGTTTATCCTGCAGTGTGGGCTGCACAAAGGTGCAGCAGGGGCCATATAATTTAAAATAATTTATTTTAAGTAAAATTCCATGCCGATCGTGCGGCTCATACATCAATCAGCCAATTGTGTGTCATGTCCAATCTTATTTTGAAAGACCGCGATAGCGCAAGTTCGCGATAAATGAACAGCGAAGTAGCGAGGGACTACTGTATACTTTTTAAACTTTTGTTTTCTGTCCAAATACTTTATTTTGTTCAAGTACATGTACATAAATGTGAAATGTGGAACACTGATAATGTTACGATAAATACTACCGGTAAATAACAGGGATGCACAATTTTGGATTTTTGGCTATTTGATGTTAAAATTTATTTGGCCAATAACCAATAGATATTTTATATACCGGTACTTTCCTTTATCAGAACATAGCCCTCTTATTTAGGTTATTTGCTACAAAAACTGTGTAACAGCTGTAAGAGCTGGTGACATATATTCAGTAACAAACATATGATATACATAGCACTTTGACTTGTATTAAATGAAAAGTGTTAAATGTTATTTATTAGCATTAGTCACCTGCGATGCTGTCTCACTTGTGGAGGTTGTTCCAGGTTTCTATAAAGTAGCTGCAGTGTGAGATCCTCTGCACTCTTGTGCATGAAGGACAGTCTTTTTAAGTTCAAACTTTTTGTCTATCCATTGTACCGTAAAACTAATCATGCTAATGGGGCTAACACTGGTGCTGGAAGTGGGTGGACGCTGGAAGTGGGTGGACGTGTCGTGTCATGCCTCACTGAAGCTTGTTAATATTCTTCAAACAATTTATAATTCAAGCTTTTTTTATGAATAACCGGACCAAATTTGTGACGGAAAGTGTTGTCTCGCCTGGCTTTCGTGCTTGCTGGAAGTCGGCTGTCTGCTGTGGATCCTGGGATTGTCGGGACTTGGGCTTCGGTCCAGTCTTCTGGCGTCGGAGCTGGGTGCGGTGGTGGCTGGCTGCCTGGTCGGCATCATTGCCGGGGGACTCGACCATCGGTTGATAGCCGGGGGTGCGGTGGTGCGGTGGGCTGTCGGACGGTCTGTCGCTGTTGGACCGGGTCCACTATCGACGTGGGATTTGTTCGGCTGCCCTCCGGACTGCGCGCCTGGTGGAAGTCGATTTGTCATCGGCGATCCTTCCGGCCGCTGGGACCAGAGGGTGCGTGTCTTCAGACGAAGGTTTCAGTGAGTGTGGAAGCAGCTAACGTGGGCTACAGGTAGGCCCTTGACCAGGCCTCGGCCTTT
>JARVGS010000127.1:23497369-23507770 GCA_031762315.1 Hypsolebias antenori | reverse complement strand
TTTTTATTAAAAAAAAAAAAAAAAAAAAAAAAAAAAGACACTTCAATATTAGTCAAAAACAAACCAACACTAAAACACAAGACTCACTTAAGCAGTTTACCCAAACATAGTACCAGTCTTTAAAAGATATCGTCTAGGGTCCAGCTTGGCCTCGATACTGAAGCATTCATAACAAGAAAGCTGATTAAAAAAAACCTCAAACTGCAATGTTTAGCTAGATAATTCCTAACTGACCTAATTAAAATTGGAAATCAAGATTTTGTATTTGCTTCTATGGTAATTAGCCAATTAAATCTGAAATGCAAATGTAGTGACCCATACATTTATGAAAATAAACAGCAACTTTCAGTACACAGATAAAACAGAATAAAATCAGACATTTAAGCAGAGACTGAGGGATTGAACCGAGATGCAAATCAATCAGTTTGATCAGCTCTGATAAGGTAACATCCATGCAAATCACCTGCAAACTCAATTATTTACCAAATGCTGAACTGACAACTGAATACAGTTTTAGACAGTAAACACCTGTATTTAGGAGTTCTGATGCATGAGTTTATTAGTCTAACAGCTTCAGGGTAGAAGACGTTCCTCAGTCTAGTAGTTCTACACTTGATGCTTCGCAACCTTCTTGTCATGCTATTCGAAATTTGGGAACTGGCAGAAAATATATTATTAGTTGACCAGAGACAGAATGATGCAGCTTCAAAATCAGATTTTTAAAACTGAGCAGCAAAAATCAGCCCATTAAAAAAAAAAAAAAAAATCGTTCTAGAATTAATTAACACCATGCTAAAACCGTAGCATGTCTGTTGTGTTTCAGTCGTTGGTGTACAATGATTAATTTCTCTGCAGAGGTTTTTGGAAATACCCAGTATGAGTGTGAAATTAAGCATGTGCACTACAAACTGCTGTAAATAGTTTTTCTGTACTTGTGGAATTAAATGAACACTGTTGGAGCTGAGTGCTGTTTGTGCTACTCACCCTTTTCAATGTGTAGGAACGACTCAACATCATCCTCAGTCCAAATGAACTTTAGTCTATTCACCAGTTTTGATGCAACTATTCATAACTGCTCAAGATGCATGCATGTGCATGTGGTTGAAATACAACAATCACAATACAAGCTAGTGACCGGGCATGGAAACTACAGTAGATTCATTATTTTTTTTGCGGTCTCGATCTAGCGGATTGTGATCACAGCATTACTGTGTGAACGTGTACTTGTTCCACAATCAACATAGAAAAAAGTTACAGAGATCGTGCATGTGCAAGTAAACGAGGTCTGACTTATCGGTCAACCTCTAATCACAAAAGCTTTTTAAAACCTACGAACGTCACTTCTTTACAAAGGCTTTCAAAGAATCCTGTATCTGTTGATATTAAATGCTGTCCTTTTTGCCCCCTTGAATATTTTAAAACCAATTAAGTTTCAGCCACAGTCCCAATGCCTAATCGCAATCACTCAGACAAGATGTAGTCTACGAATAATTCATGGGCACACAAGGATGTTCAATGTGTCTGATTTTGTAATGTATGATGCATACTTGAAGTACAAAGTACCTTTCACTAGTTATATTCTTCCATAATTAATGATGCCCGTCCTCGCTGTACTGATAGGTTGAAGAAACAGAGGTGTTTTTTTTAATCTATTAAAAAAAAGGGTATGAGGAAAGAGAGAACAAGTGAATACAGCATATTGCTGAGAGATGACCTAAAGCTTATTAAACAATTCATTCAACCTTTATTTAGGCAGGTTAATCCCATTGAGCCTCGAGGACTCATTTACAAGAGACCTGGTAATAATAAGTTAAACACACCAGAATGATCTTATTCACTGATTTCACTTTTGCCTGCTCCATTTTTACTAATATGAACATTCTTTCTGCTGTCTAATGAACATACTTTGTACTATTATGGAATTATAGTTATTATTATTATTATTATTACTATAGATTATGCTTAATTTTGTCCCTGACTCCATTCCTCCACAGTATAAAAAGGAGAATATTATTTTGACTGGCACCCACTGTTTTACTATAGACAAAGGGCACAGACAAGGACATGGACCTAAAGCTACAATGTGAGAAAAAGCGTCACAGGTAATTTTCTTGTCTTAAAGCCTTCCCCGTGTGTTGGATAAAGAAGAACCTTGGCTACAGCAGGTTTACCACAGCAGGGTTCTGTCTAAAAACTGTGTTTTGAACTGGGGGTGTACAGTATTTGCACTAAACTACCTTCAATTTTCTGCTGCTTTCTCAGAAAACTGCAGTGAGGGAAGATCAGTCTTTCATGCAGCACCTTCTAGTGGTTTAGATTTTAATAACCCATCCAGGAAACTTTGAAAGCTCAATATCGCACTCTAGTGTACACTTCTGAATAAAATGTTCTCTGGCATTTCAAATCAGTTCACAAGTACAAACAGGAGCTCTGATTTGCTTTTACAGTGTAAACTACCACATTCCTCTCCAACCAGGCCAACTGTTAGGTTTGATGGTGTCACTACTGCTGCACCTCCTGCTGAGGATGAGTCACTTGTTTCCAGTCACGCATGCTGTGTGAGCAGTCAGAAAGCTGGTGGGCAGCTGAGTCGTCATCAGTGCAGTCAAGGAAGCCACTTGGCTTGATGAGGTGCACGCTCCCAGGGAGTGAGAGTGTGGAGGGATTTTCCCTTGTTTTTTTGTCTGGGCACAGCAGCACTTCTGTTATGAAAGGGTGGAGCTCATAGGTTGGTGTTAAACATGCCTTTTGTGTTGCACTGCTGCCAAAGCTCCAAACCTTATACGTTTAAAAACAAAAATGATCTGAAAGCCTAAATGTATGGCCTGTACTGAAAAGGTAAACTCTGACAATATTAGGAATAGCATGATTCTCGTGCTTTGTGTGTGGGGAAGAGTGTGTCACAGCTTACCTTGGTCTATGTTGTGTTGTGGTAGCTGGCTCATCTGACTGTGGACCACACCAGCGTAATTTCGGAGAAAAGCCTCTTCACTTTGTGTAAGCTGGGGACAAGTAAACAAAAGTAACTTCTAAGTAAAGTTCTACAACAAGTACATACAGACAGCACTTTTAAGCCCAAAGACTAAACTGCTGTTATTGTACAGACTGACATATTAACAAAAAGTACATTAATTTATGTGAAAAAGAAGCATTTTGTTCTTTGTTTATCTGGTTTTGGTGCAAATCTTGTTTTGAATATAGCAGTAGTTCAGGTATATTTACCCACTCTGACAAGATACATAAGAATGTTTGCTCAAAATTTAACTTTCTGAAGTAAATGCAGTATATTGTCATTTTGTCTTTTGAACACGACTGAGCATCTCATGTTACAAGTTTTTAAACTCTGGACCAATACAAAAAGCTATAACTAACAGGCTTTGAAGACAATTTAACTGTTGTTTCTGGAAAGACTGCATGTTTTCATAACTAAATAACCACTAAGTGCATGTGCTAGTAATGAGGGGGGAAAGCAAGTTTTGCTTTAATTCTAAATTTAAAACATGAACATTAACTTGTGTTGATTTAGACTGTGCTTACATTTGATCCCATTTTTTTAAGCATGAGTAGAACCCGCACTTTCTGTTGGATGTACACGTCTTCAGGAGACTTCCCTGGCGCCTCCTCGCGGTTCATCCCCCCTGCTCCCGTGGCTCTGGACACACAAACACATCAGCGTTACTCGAGCCCTGTGACAAATCCAATCCACAGAATGGCTCAGTGCACCTAGACGTTCAAAATGTTACACACTGGGTTGTTTTAGCCACACAACGAGAGGATTGAATTATATCATACCTTACATGATAATACCCATATGATTTTCTGCATAATAAAACAGATCAAATCATCATACCATTGATATGAATACATAATGCAATGTGTTCCCTGGAGATCACAACAACACTTGACTGTAGGTCCATGTCACTGACACGCTAATGTAAGTGCTGCAGCAGCGCACAGAAGCAAGAAGAGTGATGCACGCCCACCTTACATGGCTCATACTAAAGTAAAAACTTTTTTCAAGTTAAGTTTAATGGGCCAGCACATCAACAAGGAGTAGACCCAGTGAGTTAAGTCTCCAGAAGCTACTTCAGTAAAATGAAAGCAGTTTGGTTACAAGATGACAAACGTCATACAAATCACAATATTTTAGAAAATATGCAAAGAACTGGCTACTGCTGAAAGTACCTGTAGACTCAAAGCAAACTTGTCTCACCATTTGCCATTTGCAGAAAACCACATGAATACAACCAGGCAATAAAGTAATTGATGGGTAAACTTTAAATATTAGGAAGCCGAAAACTTTATATAAACTATGGGTCAAGGTTTAAACCAGTATAAATACAATCGTTGCTAATTTTCTAATTTCTATATCATCCATTCTCAATAATTGGGACCGAAAATATGGTGTGATCATTCACCTATGAAGCTCTTAAAAGGTGGTCAAGTATTTTATTCCCTTTACACAGATAACCACACAATCATATATCATCTAAAACTCATAAATACATCCCAGACTCCCTTTGGACGTCTGACCTCATTGGACTGACTCTGTCTCAGTACAGTCTCAGACCAGGTTTAGCTCCTCATCACATCATTAACATTGGTTGTGTTCACACAGATCGCAGCCCTGCCTGTGACCTATTTTCATTGTCACTTTGCAGAGACGCAGAATATAGGCAAAGTGGGGGTGAAAGAGAGGGAGGGCAAAGCAGGCGATAAAAGGAGCTGCCAAAGAAAATGTGGGTGACAGAAAAGGGATGGGTTTTGCTGTGATAGCGCACTCACACATCAAGGTCGGCTGTTGTCGCATTAGAGTGCGCTAACAACAGAAGGATATAAGCTCTGCTGGATATCCAGCTTAAGTTTACTAATTGAAAAAGCAAAACATGCTAAATAAGTAATTTGCAGAGAAGGGCATGATGAATCTAATAAGTCAAACATAAGATTAAAAGGAGAGAAAATTAGTATGCGTGTCAGAAAGCCTTTGCCAGTCACAAACTATGATAAATCTGGCAATTTATTCTTGGTCTCGTATCTGTACAAAGGTCCACTAATGCTTACTGACAAACCGTTTGATATAGGATTAAATTTAATTGAGCAGCTCGCCCTTTTTCCAAAACCCAGAAGATAAAGAGAATGGCGTTCTGTTGGCTATTTGCTGGTGTTTGGTTGCCGGTTCCTAAAATCCTTTGGTGCATTTTTTTCCAGCAAACATTTATCTTATTTCCATGTTTTTGACATACTACATGGCAGTGGGACAAGTGAGGTGCACATGACTACATTCATTTCAACCTCAGCACAGTTTAATTGGAGAGCTGCTCTGAAGACTCAAAGCAAGACAGACATAAAAAGATTGAGAGCTCGCTGGTGTTAGTTCTGCTGCTTGGTAAAACCTTCAGGGGATTGGCGATGGAGGTGGCTGAATTGCATTTGGGTGGGGGGTGGTGATGAAGAGAGGATGTTGGTGGATGGTGTAAGATAAATATCAGAGGATGAGGAAAATATACCAAAGAGTGTGATTATTCTAATTGGACAAAATGCCTTGTCTTGTTTTAAGATCTTTGAAGACGACAAATGTACATTAAAAGTCCAGCAGAACTGAGGCATATTTTTCATGTCTTGACAATGAACATAAGGACCACAATATTCTATAATAATCTTTATACGTAATTAGGATTTTTGCTTTCATGTCAGATACATTTCTTATCTACTGTTTGTGACTTGAAAACTATCCATATTTAGCATCACATCTGCCCAGGATTTTGCCAGTTTGGATGCTGTGAATTGCTTGGATTTATTTTTATCACGCTGAAAATGGTTTTGCTTTCCTATATAGCAAATGTCTGCTATTAAAAAAAGAGAGACAGCATTCCAAATGGAGAATTTCTAAACAAAAAAAATGTGTGATTGTGGAAATACGATCAGGGTTGTTTATTGTTGTGACATGCCAGAGTTTCTTAAAGAATGATCCCCTGATGCAAGGTACAATCTGTTCTGAGCTCTTCTTGTTCCTGAACAATGTCCCTCATTATAAGATGCTGATTAGAAATATTCCACATGTGAGCACTAACAATTTAATGTGCAGAATCCTGCTTAAAAAACCACTACTATTCCCTGGCTTTCAATACTGTATGATCTATGTTGAACCTGTATGCATCACACTGTGTTAGTCATTATGCTATTATCTGCTAATATTTTGTTTCTACATTTTGATTTTACATTATGTTATATTTTGCTGTATGCTTTGTCTGTTTCTGTTTGTACAACACTTTGGTTGGCCCTGTCACTGTTTAAAGTGCTTTATAAATAAAATGGTATGGTTTGGTATGGTACAAGTCAGTGTATCTCTTGTGCCAGTGCCAAGCCGGATAAATGGTAAAGGTTGTGTCAGGAAGGGCATCCGACATAAAACACTTTTGCCAAAGCTAATACACAAGTTCATCAAAGCGACACCATAACAGATCAGTCGAGGCCCGTGTTAACAACGACCACCACCGTTGCTGTTGACAAACAGGGTTCTGGTGGAAATTGTGCTACTGTTAGTAGAAAACCATGAGAAGGGAAACGTGTCAGGAGACAGAGGAAGAAGAGGAAAGTTAAGAATGTAGGACTGAGGGTTGCAACTCTAAATGGGGGGACAATGACAGGCAAATATAAAAAGCTGACTGACATGTGGTACATGAGTTGGGACAAAATTGTGTGTGACAGTGAAATATGACAGTAAGAGGACTGAATAGAAGAGACAGGAATATAAGCAGATACAAAGTAGAGCAAAGAGGGAGATAACAAAGGCAAATGATGAGTTGTATGGGGGACTTGACAATAAAGAGGGCGAGAAAGACTTGTGCCAATTAGTGAGATAGAGAGATCAGGCTGGAAAGGATGTGCAGCATGTTAGGCTTGTTAAATATAGGAATGATAATGTTCTAACAAATTAGAAGAATATGATGGTAAGATAGAAGGAGTAATTTCAGGAGTTAATGAATGAAGAGAACGAAAGAGAAAGAAGTGTAGGTGTCACAGAAGCCATGGACCAAGAAGTGAGAAAGATTAGTGAGGGTGAAGTTTGGAAAGCTCTGAAAAGAAAGAAGGCGGCGGCAGTGGGACCTGATGGTATACCAATAGAGGTTTGGAAATGTCTTGGATAGATGATAGTGAGGTTTTGGACCCAAATATTCAATGGCATATTTAAGGGTGAGAAATGCCTGAGGAATGGAGCAGAAGTGTGCTGGTATCCATTTTTAAGAACAAGGGTGATGTACAGAGTTGTAGCAACTACAGAGGAATTAAGTTGATGAGTCACACGATGAAGATCTGGGAGAGAGTTGTGGAAGCAAGACTTAGACGAGAGGTCTCTAAGAGCAACAGTATGGTTTCATGCTGAGAAGGGGCACCACAGATTCCATCTTTACTTTGAGGATGTTGATGGAGAAGTACAGAGAGGGTCAGAAAGAACTCCATTGTGTCTTTGTGGATTTAGAAAAGCATATGACAGGGTGTCGAGGGAGGAGGTGTGGTATATTGGTAGAATGTTAGATATAGGGTGTTCGAAATGTATCTGCTAAGATACATATATGCTAAGAAAAGACAATGAGGTCAAAGAGGAGATATATGGATGCAGTTAGAGAGGACATGGTGGTAGTTGGAGTGAGGACAGAGGAGGCAGAGGACAAAGCGAGATGGAAGAGGATGACTCACTGTAGAGACAGCTGAAGAGGCAAAAGCCAAAAGAAGAAGACGAAAACTCAGAAGTTAGGGTATATGACATCTTCAAATTTAGCTAAGCAATTTGTCATATACTTTAAAAACATCATAAAACTTAAATGACAGTTGTATAAAATGCATGAAATGCTAGCTAAGTTATGAATAGACAACTTTCTGTGACTTCATTTATACTTTGAAAAATCCAATAAAGTTAAGTCAGGTCCTCTGGAAGGTTTCTTTTTGTTAAAACGTTTCGTCTTTCATCCAAAAGACTTCCTCAGTCTGAGGAGCCACAACAAACTCAGTCTTATAAATAGCACCTTCACGTAGTCGGTCAACCTGTTTGATGGTGATAAGATGGTTTCTGTAGTCCACCCTATCCCCAGCCGACTCATCTGAAACAGCCATGGCCGAAGTGGTTCAAAACATCAAAGTTTATGCTCAGTAATCCAGGTTAAAAAAAAAAAATCAACAAAGTTAAGTCAGGTCGTCTGGATGGTTTCTTTTTTCTTGCAACACTGACTTTGTAGCTCCTCCAACTGATGAAGTCTTTTGTATGAAAGACAAAATGTTTCAACAAAAAGAAACCATCCAGAGGACCTGACTTAACTTTGTTGGATCTTTTACCTGGATTAGTGAGCATACTCTTCAATAATTTGAAAAATGTTTTTATTGGGGAAAATGTCTGAGCTACAATAATCCAAAGAACGCTGGGTTTTCTCTCAATTCTCCAAAGTTTCTCTGTTGTGCATGTGAATTAGCTTTGTATTGTCTAACTAATTTGGTTTCTGCCTTCAAATGTACTGTTGTCAAAATCCACAGCAAACTATTCCCAATCAAATTGCACACTTTGAAGTATATTTCAGTTGTAGAATTTTTAGTCCACATTTGGATAAAAAGCACAGTGATCTAATTCTGATACATCTTGATGAAAATGGCTAAAATAAAAGGAATAAAAAACTTTTTTTTACATTTTACTTGCTTTTGCGATCCAAAATAGCACTTCCATGAGAAAATAGTAAACACTACCCAGTGAAAATGGATTTTAATTCCTATTGCTTAGCAACAACAGTGGACATGTGGCAAGTCATCACTAAAGAATTTAAAGTATTCAAGAGATATAAACAGCACCAGACTGGACACATTGCTTCATGTGCTCAAACTGACCAGGATCTTGCAGAACGATTTGTACTCCAAGAAAGTCAGATGTTCGGCCAGCTCACAGGAATCGAGGTGATCGAACAGCAGGGACATTTTCCTTTTTTTGGACATGGAAGGGACACGCTGAGTCACCTGCCGTTTCCATTTATATGATGGCCTGAGAGGGATGAAAAAACAAAGTTTGTCTTTATAGTTCTTTTTTTTCCCAGCATCTTCATAAAATTCATGAGGATTGGCTTTATAGTCGTTGCAAAACTGATCCCACAAACTTGTTGAACATCTGCAAATTACGTTTTGGTGCAGGGTAAGGCTCAAGAAAATTATGTGCTGGAGAAAAATCTGCCACACAAGCCCCTCTTTAGTCGATAAGTGACGCTGATGTCACACTTAAATAATTTGTTGTTGTTCTCGGCAGCTCAGTATCGTCAATCAACAGGCAATAAGACAACATGACATCTGCAGTGACTGGTGTTCAGTCATGTGCAGCGGTTAGCAGCCATTTCACTCACACGCTGTCCAGGTCGATGAGCTGACTCTGGCGCTCGTTGCCCTCGGTAGTCAGAAGGTCTTTAAAGTCTTTCATCTGCTCCGAAAGCTCGGGGTTGAGATTGAACTCTGCTGGAAACTCAGAAATCCAGTACCTGGAAGAAAGATCCAAAGAAGAAAGGCAGACATATGACGACAAACTGTATAGTGACAGACCTAAAGGAAAAGGTTTACACTTATTGTCATACGGATATGATTTTATACAATTTTTATTGTACATTTGGCAACACTGTCAGCGCTACTAGTCTGTCTAAAGTGCAAGGGAGCGGTAACACTCAGCAGCACCATCGGCTTATACAGGGTCTATTTTTGCTCCGTACAAATATTTTGCATAGTAACACGAATGTTATTCGGTTGAGGAAACCTCAACAAACTTAACAAACCATGTTATGTAAAAGAGTAGAGGTGTAGTAATTATCACTGTAACATTCTTTCACACCAGTACGTCATTTTGAGGAGGAGTTGTTGCATAGAGCTCAAAAACAATTGAAATCTCCTCTTGCTGAGGGATTTGAAAAGTGAATGTTTTTAGTTTTCTAAATTAGTTTTTTTCTTGACTGGAATTAAACAAGAAATGTGAGCAAACCTTTATATGTTTGATGCAAGACATTCAAGTGGATAGGAGTTTCAATGTGTATAATAGAAGGAGGTTTTTAATTTTTTTACTTGTCCGAGGCAGCGCAGGGTGATAGATCCTGTCGAGTGGAGGGAGCAATTTTATTCACCAGGTGCAATGGCAGAGCCAGGGGGTGGCAAACGGTGGCCTTGACCATCATAGATTAATGTCCAGCCACCCCAATAGTTTTTTAGAAACTATATCACTTGGTCTGCTGAATTGATTCAGTACTGAGAGAAAGGAAAAAACGATGCTAACCCTAACCCAACGCTCACCAGTCTGTCACCACCCGCTTCAAATGTTATCAACCATTCAATGGCCGTTATTACTTATTATCAGCCCCATAACTATCGGTCGAAATGCCCCTCCTCTAC
>JARVGS010000127.1:23428404-23447443 GCA_031762315.1 Hypsolebias antenori | reverse complement strand
TTTCGAGCAAACAAATAATTGTTTTTAAGTGTTAATCTTGTTAAATTCTTGTTAAAGTCCTCCCGTGCACGCTCCCGCCATTTGGTGGCCCATCGGTTTTTGGCACAACACATTTCCGGGTTGTCAGAGGTGATGCATAATAGATGCAACGTATACGGCGAAGCGACATATTTATGGATTTTTCCTCTTTACTAGACAAATATGGACTGATGTGACTTACAGGGCGGTGCGATGTGTACGAAGGAAAATACGTACACAGTATAGCGCAGGGGTATCCACAATTTTTCAGCATGCGAGCTACTTTTAAAATGACCAATTCCAAGTGATCTAGCCCCGTTTACACGAGACAACCTCTGGAAACGTTAGTGTTTTTTCAATGTTTGAACAAGAGAGAGTTTACATGAAAAACACTGTTGTTTCCATGTCAGTCGGGTTGCCAGATCAGAAATTATGAACTATAGTACTGTGGCTTTAAAGTGATAGTATTTTGACCTGAACTGTCATATGTGCTGTGTAAATAAATTTTAAGATGAGGTGTGTGTTGTGTTTGTAGAACATCTGCACGGAAAAGGTGGGGATAAATAAGACATTTTTAATTTATCTGGCAACCCTGATGCATGATCAACTGCATTTGTGTCTGCATGACATTTACGTCCAAACTGGTGAACACTCCTTCTCTTTGTAACTGGATTTTATTAGTGTTGCTCCTACATGCTGAAAAAGAGTGAGTAGCACAAAAACACTCTGCTCTGACGTTTATTAAAACTGTTAGTGCAGAAAAACTTTGGACCTCAGAGAATGAGGACTGTCGTGTAAATGAATGGCCGAACGTTTCAATGAAGATGGATGATAGGCTGATGCCATATGATCTACCCATAATACCTTTGTGATTGATCATCGATCTAATGTATTTCAGTCATTCAACCTTTATTTATACAGGTTAGCCTCGTTGAGCCACGGGGACTCATTTACAAGAGGGACCTGTATTGGGCACCCCTAGTATAGTGTGTACATGACCTTAGTAAAAGTACACAGTATAATGCTCTCTAATGAAGCGTTGTTGTTGTAAGGCGTCTTTAACCTGCACCATCAAGACCAACATCATTCTGGAGGAAGAGTCAAGTTTTAACACCTTTTCTATAGTTTACGTTAATCTCATTTTCAATTGTTTTCAATTGAGGATTGTCTGATATAGATTTTTTTTTTTAAATCGTAGACAGGAAGCCCTTTGCACTAGACTGAAATAATTTAAATATTTTGGTCCATGACAAAATATTAAAAGGTTTTGGCAAAATAACTTTTTTTGTGTCTGTGCGGCTGGATGTGTCACAGCAGGTGCATGAAGATGTTTAATAAAAACCCAGCTGACAAACAGCCGCCGTAAAATAATTAAATTTCATACTTCAGTGGATTTTATTCCAGTTCATGTGGTATATCTGTGTACCTTTAGGAGAGAAGCTCTCAGGACTCGTCGTGCCAACCTGGCATGCAGAGGACTCCGAGGAGCTGCTCCGTTTCTCCTCCTCCTCAGTCACGCTGCCGCCTTTCATTAAGGAACTCAAATCTGTAAAGTAGAAACAGCAATTTAAGTCGCAAAACTAAAACCTAGAGCTAAACCATCAACAAAATAATCATTTGTGCACAGAAACAGATTGAGATTTAACATTTGCACAGCTATCTGGTGGAGGAATAATAAACAAAACGTAAAATGCATATGAGGATTTTTTTATTTTTCAGCTACACTTACCATTTTGACTTTGAAAAGGAGAAATGTCACGAGAGACGCAGCCACTGTAAATGGACGGGGCTGGCTCCACGTAGAAAGGAAAAGGAGACGACGGTGGAGACACGAGCTTCGGTTCGGGCTCGTTGGAGAAAAGACGGAGTTTCTGTCCGCTGATGTTGAGGCGAGCCGGACTGATGAGGGGACGGCGCAGTCTGGCAGAACCTGAGCTGGATGTAACGGACCCGGCCACTGAAGGCGTCGGAGAGGGGCCCGGTGATGACGGGCAGCTTCCAGACTTCAAAGAAAAGTAGTCTGGGTCCAAAAACAAAAAACAAAAAGAGAACATTAATTCCATACTGAGAACCCATCTTACTACTAAAATAGTTTCAGTACCTGAGGTTGTTGAGCCTTTGTACAGTGAGGCTGGTCTGCTTCCACTGAACAGGTAACCAGAATCTGAGTGCAAAGAAGGAAAACTAGATGTGATCACAACATTTAGTAGTACTGTAAAAACACATATTAGGAGTGAGTACAAGTACACATGTAGCGTTCTGACTGATTACAAGGTCAAACCAACACAAAACTACTTCATGTTTTTGGGACATAAGCAGCTTTTTAAATCAGATTTTATTTCAATATCACACACAAACACAAAGAACAACAACAACAAATCTGTAATAAAAGCATCTCAAGGTTATAGTCAATCAAAAAAAAAAAAAAAAAACCCTACACAAATGCAGTGTAAATGCTTATTGCAGGAAAAACTTGCTGAAAAACAGCTGAAATTAGCTAAAAAACATGCTAAAATGTAGCTGAAATTAAAGAACGAGGCTTAATTATCAGAAGAAAACAAAAATAACACATTTTTGTTGTGGTTGGTATTAATTAGCAGAAATGAGCACAACAATTTGGAATTACCTTAAGCAAATTTTTTTTAAGTTTAAAATTAGCAATAAACAAACAAAAAATAAAAATAAAATAAAAATAAAAAAGGCCGAAAAGTAGCCAAAAAAAGCAGAAAGAAGCTTAAACTACCAGAAGGAAGTGGAAAGAACTGAAATTAATTAAAAATGTGGAATTAGTTTAAAAGGCTAAAATGAGCATAAAACAGCTAAATAGTAGCTGGAATAGCTGAAACTAGCCAAAAAAAAACTGAAAGGTTCATAACAAGCTGAAATTACCATAAAGAAGTTAATTAGTCCGAAAGTGGCAAAAAATTACCTTGAACATTTTGAATGTATCGGAAAAAAGCTGAAATTGGCTAAAAATGCTAAAAAGGTAGCTGAAAATGACGAACAAGTTTAAGCTAGCCGAAGAAAGCAGAAAGAACATGTTATCCCAATTAGGCTGAAAGAAGCAAAAAACGTGCATAAAAATGTGGAAATTATATGAAAAAAGGCTGAAATTAGTAAATAACAGCTGAAAATAGTTTAAAAAAATCAGAAAGAAGCTTAAATTACCAGAAGGAAGTGGAGAGTACATTTTTGCTCAATTAGGCTGAAAAAAGTTGAAATGAGTGCAAAAAATGTGGAATTATCTGAAAAGCTAAAATTACCATAAAACAGCTAAATAGCTGAAAGAGCAGACAAAGCTGAAACTAGCAGAAATAAGCTAAATGGCGCATAAGCTGAAATTAGCAAAAAGAAGTTAGAATAACAAAAATGTTGTAGTTAGCAGAAAGTATCTAAAAGATCACTAAACAGTTGAAGAACAGCTGAAATTACAGTAGCTGAAATTAGCTGAAAAAAAGTTTACATTTGCACAAGGAAGCTGAAAGAAACTGAAGCAGAACAAAATGTGAAAGGAGCAGTAAAAGGTTGTAAACAGATCTAAAGATTTGAAGGATGAAAAATGAGCTCAATTCGTTTTCTGAGGAAAAAAATGGCAGAAAAGGCTAAATATTTCAAAAAGCTGAAGTTGCACCAATACCAAAAGTCCTACCAGGATTGTCCTGAAAGAGCTGAACATGTTACTCTATGATGTGTTGAAATAGCTTGAAAACTGCAGGACAAGAACCGTGCAGAAATATGTACTGAAGAGAAATGTATCACGATAATGTGAACACTTCATAAACAGCGCATAATTCTCTGAAATAGTACAACTAGTTTTGAGTAGCGGTTCAAAAATGTATTAAGGGCGAAATATACAATTTACACTCGTATTCACAGTTGACACTTGGTTTTACTTTGGCTCTGTGGAGAATCCTGTTGACTGAGTAAACGTTTTTTTTAATTCAATTGGCCCAGAAAACCGTTTTTTCCCCATGTTCAGATTCGATGTTCCTGAGTTTTAGATGCTGCTGTAAGATGTTACACAGGCTCAAACACGTCCACAGGAAGTGACCAGCACTGGCTGAGGGGCGTGCAGAGCAGAGCGTTCAAGTAAAAGGCGGCGGCAGACTCAGATCGTGCCAAAAAGCCGCTGAGAGCTGTAGATGGTTTGAAACTGTTCGAGTGTTTACCTGTCCTGGTGAAGGACGGGACGGTGCCGAGGCAAAGGGCTCTGTTGAGGCGTCCAGGCAGAGTGGAAGGAGACGGCCTGCGCTCGCGTGGACCGTGATGGAGGTTGATGAGTTTGGAGAAGTTGGGGGGTGGGGAGGGGACGAAGGAGTCTGCCATGTCAGGGGTGAAAAAAGGAGTTTGGCTGCTGAAAGGTGGGACCGCAGGGCCGCCTGCAAGACATCTGCAACACAAGAGCAACGTAACAGTCTGAAGAAAGGAGACACAAACATGCACTAAAATGTTCCCAACTAAAATTATTCCATCATCAAATTTGGCTCCACTGATCCGTGAAAAATTATTTTTTTTTTTATGGTTGAGTTTTATAACAACAAACAATAAAATACATAATTCCAAACGGCAATATTACATATTTCAAATGGCATGTAAAAAATAATAAAACAGCTGTAACGAGCTCCAGGGCTGCCTGCAACAAGACATGCAGTCTTTGTAGCAGATTTAATAAGTTTTTTTAGGTGAACACTGAAGAGACACTTCAATAATGGCAATACGCATCGACACGCCGGCAGCTTTTTGTTCATTCGACCTTTATTTATACAGGTTAGTCTCATTGAGTCACGAGCACTCATTTTCAAGAGAGACCTGTTTTAGACAAACCACAGATCAGGTACAAACAATAAACAGCCATAGAATGAAATGCATTTAAATGAAAAGTAGTGTTAAAACTAAATAAAATCAAGCTACATTATAAAACAAGGTAAAATACTAAAAACAAAAACATGTCTGCAATGATTTTTGCATTGAACTTAGTTGTTTAAAATCCCTCAGAGAGGTCAAAGTCGACAACGTCAGATCTTTTTGCAAAGTGTTCCAGGAAACAGGAGCGGAGTAGGAGATGGCCCTTTTTGCCAAGTTCAGTTCTCACTGAGGGGACGCTGCGGATAATGATGTCTTGAGAGTGCACTCTGTAACTGCCCTGACGAAGTGACATGTAGAAGGAGATGTATGAAGGCAACAGACCAAGGAGTGATATTTCAAGATGAAAATGTACCAGTGAGAGTCTATATGAAGTTAATGATGACCAGTTAACCAGTGAATACAGGGTGCAGTGATGGGTATGATAGTTAAAAAACTTAGTGCACCGTGACAGACAGCGTCCAACATCTGCAGGGAGCTTGTAGGAACGTTCATGTAGATAACGTCACCGTAGTCAATGGAAGGTAGGAAAGTAGAAGCTACAAGGTGTTTCTTAGCGTTCAGAGTTAAGCAAGATCTATTTCTGTAAAATAAACTCCATTTTAATTTCAGTTTCTTTAACAAGTTTTTGACATGCGGCTTAAAAGAGAGAGACGTGCATCGACCAAGATTCCCATGCTTTTGTAAGAATCAACAAGCTCAACAGGAACATCGTTCGTAGACAAGACAGAAGGAAGGACAGCTGGGACCGACTTCCTGTTTGAAAACAACATCCCTTTGGTTTTATCAGTATTTAGCACCAATTTGAGATGGAGCTCAAACTTGGGAGATTTGAGCCAAGAAAAAGCTACGGTAGTTTTAATCAGAACAAGTACTTTTGTTCTAAATTCAGTGCAAACCAGAAAAATCTGATGAGGAACATGAACACATAAGACGTCGTTTGTGTCGTCAAGAAACAAGCAGAAGCTATTGTCTTTCTCTAAGCTTTTATTAGAATCAACATACAGCAAGCATTACTACAGACAATTCTGAAAGTGGCACAAATACATAAATCTGGCTCCCAGTTACAATATCACTTGGAGTATGACGTAAGAAACTCGGCCGTAACAAAGCTTCATGTTCATCGTTGCTATAGAAATCAACCAGTTTTTACTTTAAAATCACAGATTGTTGTTGTGACTTACTGATGTAAAAACTAAAACACAAAAATCAAACCGAGATCAACTGAACTGTGTAACATCACACAACACAATTTGGCAATTTATTAACTGGAGCGACTTTTATAAACTGCCTCATCAATGGTTTCTCTTACATACACAGATAACATGTTCCAAAAACACAGAGCAGAAACACGCTTTTAAAGAACACCATCATTAAATATTGTAAAATGGGTTTGTGAGTTTAATAAATAGTAGCTTAAACACATATATAACCTGAATGAAGGTGGTGCTTTTAAAACTAAATGCTTTATTCGTGCAGCTTATGTAAATACAGAAATTAGATTAAAAATAAACAAAGACAATAAAAAGTACCAAGCCAAACATAAATACAGAACAAGCTTTTGGCTACAGCATGCTAAACTTTAGCACGTTGCAAAGAGGCGAAAAAACATTGTCTGATGCATCTTCTGCTTATTTTGAGAACACACACACACACACACACACACACAGGGGTTTAGTTGCACTGAAGTATTCAAATAAATATCAAAATACTTCACCTGTACAGCAATATTTGGCAATATGAGGAATCAGTTTACTCAATATGCTAAACTGAAATTGTTTTTAGATTTTATAGCTTTTATAATGAAGATGAAAAAAGTAGGGATGCACAATATTGGATTTTTGGCCGATATTCAATATTTTAAAACTTATTTGGCCAATAACTGACACAAATACCAATATTTTTCTCCCTAGACCTACGTACAGAGACTTCATAGCTTTCTCTGCTGTGGAATTAAAGTACTACATTATTCTACATGGTCTTTGTCAATGTGGCCTGCTACCAAATGTGGATGCCAAAAAGGGGGTTGAAAATGATGTAACACTATATAAACATATAATGTTTATTTTAAAAAAAACAGCGCCTCTTATGTTGGTGAGTTATTTTGATGGAATGGCTGATGTCCGATATTTAACTTTATCGTTAATATCGGCCGATACCGATTATCGTGCATCCCTAAAAAAAAAAAATTAAAAAAAAAAAAAATTTAAAAAAGAGACCAGCAACAACAATAAACAGAAAGTTACTTACACAACATCCTGTCCATATACCGTACAAACTACATATTTAATGTGAAACAAACTGTCAACACCAGCAGCTCTGCGAAAATCACTCCAACACGCAAACCCAGATTATTTTAACACTGGTACCACCACACTAACCACACAGTGGGGGGTGGTCGTATTTAGTGACCAATTTTCCAAATTAGCCAATAAAAAAAAAAAAAAAAAAAAAGTAAGCAACAAACATGTAGTGAAAAGTTAGCGTGCGCAATGTTAGAGTATTTAATAGATGAACAAATGAAAATGCTGATCGGTTGTGGAGTCGAGAGAAAAAAACAAGTTAATTTGACGGAAATGTCATAATTTTTAAGAGCATTTATGTTTATTGATCTGGACACCTGATGTTTCAACGTTTCAAGCATTGATCCAACAAAGCAAACAGAACTAACAGCAAAAGCTAAAAGCAGCTGTGTACCTGACAGGAAGGCCTCCATCAGCAACAGCTTTCAGCTCAGCTGGCAGTAACAAAATCATCGATAAACACAGCATTTACCATACTTATTTATGTGCCAGGGAGGAGACTGATCCATTTTATTTTGATTTTGTCTCACGGTGAGCCACAAAACACCAACAAGGTAGAGTTTAACCACCAGGTTTAAACATAACAGTCAGGATAGGATCAAATTAATCAAATCTAAAGAAGAGTTGTGTCCACTTATCACACAACATATCTGCTGAGAACCCTGGGAAAACTCTACAGGCATACGGGAAAAAATGTTGCTATTTTGAGTGTAAAAATGTCCAAAAATACAATTTAATTTATGATCAGGAACATACAACAGTATGTGAAAATAGGAGGCTGGTTACATTCATACTACACTACGTTCCTAGGCTCTAAAACCTTTGCACAATCCTACACAGATCAAATACTTCCAGACTTTTTTGGGGTAAAACTTGGAACTAATTCAAGTATGTACTGTAATAGATACGAATAAAGCGCCATCTACACAGAGATCGCAGCAGAATGGGCACAAACAGCAAAAACAACAAGAGTTTTTAGCTAAAAAAGGATCAAGTATTGAGTCCATGTACACAAGAGTTAGATCTTCATAACGCCGTTTTACCAAGTTACTCTACATCACAGCATATACTGTAATACGTGCACCAATAGCTCAGATTTCAGCAAGAGTGATTCTTATTGGACACTTACATAGTCACAAAACCTGCGAACTGTCACTCAGGCATAAATTCTCACATTGTTAAAGGTATGCTTTCTTCAAAGCTTTATAAAGAACTACAGGATTAAAAAAAAACAAAAAACATCCAAGCTCCTCTTCAGCTGTAGATGACGTGCAATACATAACTGAACAACAACTACAACTTGTGTCTTAAAATAATAGTGTTTCATGCAATAATCTGTAGTTACAAAATTCAGTTAATACAGCACATATATTAGAATATTCAATAACACTTTAAGATACTGCCAGTAGTGTAGATTACAACAAGTAATACTAGGTAGGAATGTGAATACTAGTTTTAATATACTGGTTAGAATAAAAACAACTTAAATGGTATTTTAACTGGTAAGATCAGTCCATCACAAAGCTGATTTGGTGAAATATTTTAGACAAACAGGATCAGGGTGAAAAAAAAACTTTCTGAGACCACATCATGATTATTTTCCAAAAACGTGTAGCTTATATCAAATACGTTAGCTTAGAAGCAATTCACTTTAGATTCCATGATTTAAAATAAAAATGAAGAGGAACATCTTTGAGAGTCAGTAAATAAGAAAACAGTGCAAAGCTGTTTCTTTTCCCAAGTTTGAATCTTCCGACCCTCTCATCACAATTTACCATTCACATTTCATTATCTCACAGTCAAAATCATTCTCACAATGGAGGACAGTGAACAAGGTCACAACAAAAACTAGATTTCCTCAAATAAAAACCAGGATTGTGTAGTACTGGACCAAGCATTTAGTTTTATTTATTGTTCTAAACCACTTTGGATCAGTGCCTTCAATAAATGTATGACATGCATACACATCTTTCACAGTAAAAGCTCTGCTACTAACAGAGGGGGTCGTTTACACCTAAACCAAATTGTGTTTTTAATTTGATAACATGCAGGAGAGTTGAAGTGGATTTCAACAGCATCAGCTACAACTTTTTCCACAAGAGTGGGTTTGATAGAGAAATTTAATTTGTCATAGTTGGAACCACTGCAGCCATTTTTCCATCCATTTTTATTACGGAATATGAACGTAAAATTACAGCTAAAGAACAAGATAAATAGGGTAGTTAGGTTTTTCTGCATAGTGCATTGTTGATTTGTATTAAAAAGTTATAACATTGTTTATATAACAGATTCATATCATACACCTTGTCATTATTTCCTGCCTAAATATATTTTAAGTTTCCAATCAGAAAAAAAGTAATCTGCTTCAAATGCCAGGCCGCAGATTTTAGGACTTTGCTATACTTTTTTTTTTTTTTTTACTTTATGGCATGAGCTTTGTACTCTTTTAAATTGATAAGTATAATTAAAAAAAACACCTTAAGGAGGATTCTGGTGAAAAAAGGCAGAATAGCATGAGTACATTTTTCAGAAATTATGAAAAACTTGTGGGAAAAAGCGACAATTAAACTGAAATCAAACTTCCAAACAAAAATTCTTGATTTTGTTTGGAAGGATTTTCTTGTTGCAATGTCTTATCCATAGGACTTATTGATAAACATTAAAAAAAAACAAACAAAAAAAAAAAAACAGTATCTAGTACAAGTCGTGTACCCCAAACAGCTAAATCAAACAAAGGTCTTTATTTGAGGAAACACACAAAACGGATCAGTTATGCACTCAAGCATTTTTGATCTGATTACACAAAAGAGTGAAGGCTCCCAACTTTCAGACCCAACGTGAACACACATTACTGCTCAGGTTCTGACCTTCGGTATCTGGCACGTCGCGGACCCAGTGGTTTGCGAGTTGCAGCAGCAGCAGCAAAGCTGACTAGGCAACAAAGGGAGATGGTAACAAGCTTGGCTGTGTCCATCCAGTTTGAGGTATTCGTCAGATAGCTCTCAGCCAGGTGGAGGCACAAGATGAAGAACCACAGAACTGAGGCCACAGCATCAATTCTCCTCAGCCTGAAAGAACACAATACATGAAAAACATGGTACTGAACCTATCCAGGTTTTAAAAGATGAAGACATGATAGCTGCTTACCTCACAGGTCCTGCTAAGAAGATAGCTGTGAGACAAGTCAACAGGCCAGCAGAGACTACACCCAGCTGGTTGTCCCTTCCATGCTGCCACACTATCCTGGTATTCTCTACAGCCTTGTCGGGTAAAAACTCCAGCAGACTCTGCCATACAGACATAGCTGCACTGCTGTTGTTGGAGGTGGATTCATTCTTTAATTGAGGCTTCGAAGGAGTGACACCACCACTTAATGTTTGTGGCCCACTTGGCGAGACCAATTGTTCTGGCAATTCGTAGAGAGACACAGCGAGCAGGAAAGCACTTATGAAGAAAACGAGGATCCGTAACATTATGACCCCTGTTGGCGATGACAGAGAATGGGCGCTCTGTGGGAGACAAAAAAAATGTATTTATTATTAAACCTGGCATTATAGAAGAACATGCAACCATGCAGCACTGAGGAAGCAGACTATTGTTTTCATCCACAAGGTCTTTTGTCAGTGAGCCAAACTTTAATTAAAGAACAGCTTAGATACAAAATACAGCTCAATGACACATTAGCTCTATTGAAGTTAAAAATATATTTTAAATATGATTTAGCATTGATGTAAAATACATAATCTGGTGAACAGGAAGTGTCGATAATAAATAGCTGAAACAATCTGCACAAGTTTTTCCTGTAAATGTTCTTAGAATGCAGACATGTATATTATAAAGTAAGATCTAATGCAAAAGCAATTATCAAAACATGCTTAATTGAACTCGTATGTATAATCTAAATTTAAATTAAAACTGTTATTTAATGTGCCACTGAAGAAAACTGCAATTTTATGGTAGTATTTATAACACATATTTTATATCGTGTTTATATAGTAGCAATTGTTTTGGAGATGATATTAATGAGATTCTTTTTACTCCTCTTTTTACACATTTATTAATTAAGTACAAACTTAGCTCTTCTATTTTGACAGTTTTGCACTGACCTTAACAAACTCCATGTCGGACTCTCGAGTGCGTCGAAGCTGGTGATTTAGGAGCACAGTGCGAAGCTGGCGGTTTTGGTATTTAATATAATATTCCACTGCTGTCTGACATGGTCTGCATAACTTATAAGTCTGCTCTAGGTGATGCTTGTAGGCTTCGATCTCCTCATCATAGTTGCCCTAAACCAGAAACAAACATTCAGTTGGTATTGTACGTTCTTTTGACATTTGATATAATAAGTATAACAAAGACAAAGTACGTACATCATCCCTGGGGATGTATGAAGCCAGCTGTTTGATTTTTAATGACTGGTTGTTATTGCACTTCCTGCACAGCAGCATCTGACAGTTGACCCACTGCAGAGACTTGGGTGTCTCAGCGGATGGAAGGCCTCCAGATACACCATGATTCAGATGCTCCATGTACTGAGCTGGGATGGGTTTGTTGTAATCTCCGTTCTAACACAAACATGCAAAAGACAACCATAAACAAAGATTGCTTTAAAAAACATAATAATAACTTTCATGTGTGATCTTGAAACTTACCTCTTGGAAACCATTGTACTGATCACAGTTAGGACAGTCCCAGCAATTTCTGTTTCCATAAGGCACCACTGTGTTCTGATCACAGAACCAGCAGTTAACATTTGCATGAGTGGGCTTCTTTCTGTAAAAAAGAAACAAGTTTCATTCCATTATAATCTTAAACAAACTGATTAATATTCATATGTGGGACCCACAGTCAGCACATAATAACCTGAATGAATGCAAATAGATATTTCAGAATGCAAGCGACACCTCCGTTAATGTTTACACATTTTTCCCATACAAACACAAAATTACTAAAACTCGTGAAAAATGAACTACAAATATGAAAGAAAAAAAATACATAATTGTTAGGCACAGACATTAGGTTTTGTCAGTTCAGCACAACTTAAAGGTATTTCTCTGGACATTTCAAGTTATTAATTTTTATTTTTTTTTTTCAGATTGTAGCTGAAGCCATCCATATGTTCAGATACTGTATTTGTTCCAGTAAAACACACTGACTGAACTGGCTCTTGCGTAACTTAACACATTTATACTAACTAGCAACATATCCTGTTTTACGTTTAACTTTACCAGTGCGATCACGGAAGGTGGAGAACAAAGTTTACATTAGATAATTATGCTCATAAAACCTTTCAAACGTAGTTTACAAAATGTCAACAAACCGCTTGGTGAGTGTACTTTACATGGAGTAGCTACCTACGTTAGCATACAAGCTAGCAAAATTCAACGGCTGCTAATGAGCAAACTCAAATGCACGAGTTTTTGTCTTGCAAATGTTTCTTAATTAAAACATAATCGCTTTAA
The DNA here is from genome assembly GCA_031762315.1 of Hypsolebias antenori. NCBI lineage: Eukaryota > Metazoa > Chordata > Actinopteri > Cyprinodontiformes > Rivulidae > Hypsolebias > Hypsolebias antenori. The sequence goes on along the minus strand of JARVGS010000127.1, from coordinate 23,434,797 downwards.
ATTATGTTTTAATTATTAAAATGCTCTATGTGATTACATCGAAAAGCAACAATCAGTTGGATACGAATTGTCCAGAACCTAAACAATACCTGTTAGCAATCTTGTACATCAGCGCTCCGCCTGCGATAACAGCAGTAGCTCCGACTCCACTGTACATTAGTTCAGGATATTCTAACAGAAGCTTGTTAAATGTTTCCATTTTCTTTACTGAAGTTAATCGGAAGGTTATCCTGTACGTTTTAAGGAGGTAAGACACCGCGCCGGAGCGCACGCGGTAAAACGACTTCTTTTGTTCACGCCCATGTAACGGAAACGGAATATACGTAACACCTAGCTGCGTCCCAATAAATTTAATCCCTTCTTTTACGATTCACACTTTACCGTAAAATAAATATTGTTTCATTTTATTACATTTATAGACAGTATAAATAGTTTTGCATTATTTTTAATATGTTTATGTTAGATTTTAATGTATATTTTAACTCTTCGCGAAGGACAAACCGAGTGGAAGCAGAAATGGAATGCGGCTTCCTCGATGCTTGCTGCATTCGGTGGTAACTGGGAAAATAAACTTTTACATCTTTATCTGAAAATAACCGTAAAGCAAAACGCCACGAGTTGGCTATTTTATTATTTTTTTTTTGTTTGTCGGTAACCTGAACAAAGTTTCACAACATGCCTTTTTTTTACAATATCTAAAGGTAGTCTTTAATGTACTGTATGTACTAGTAAAAGTAAATTATTTCTTACGGTGTTCTTGAACACACCGGACAATAGCGCACTTGAACGCCGTTTATTTCCTTGTTTAGGTAAACAATATAAGTGTTGATGCGCATTTAATGTTGATGTCAAAGCAAGAAAATAGTCTTGAGGTAACCTTTTGCCATGTTTGCTGCACATTTTTCCCACTTTCAAGGCGCAACAAAAGCAGTAGCACTCCACCCAGTCTAAATCTTAAATATGTTACTAATTTTTAATCTGTACTCATGTAATTACAAGTTCCAGATTTTTCCAGTAAATTATCTACTTTGTCAAGTTTGTAAGCTGTTTTATGAGTGAGATGAAGTTTCGTGGTTTTTATGTGTGGAATCAGTCAATTTAGTCAGTAACACAAGTAATATACCATAATAATAGTAGCTGGGACTCAATAAAAGTATGTCATGCAAAAATAACATTTTTATTTTAACAAACATATAGTTCACATTAAGAAACATTCGGAATCGAATAAAAACCTGCTTCAGCTCCAGTCAAATGATGTGGCAGTTCCAAAAGATAAAAACGAGAAAAAAATAATAAATATGGAACCAAATATTCAAAAAATACAAATGCAAAAAAAATATATTTAGAGCAACAACAGATCATTTCAAACAGTTATTTCGTTTCCAGTTCGTGACTTTATTTGATTACCAACTTGTCATGCGTAAATGTTTCGGCTTTTTTGAACAGCAGCCACGGAGAACATCAGCTCAAACAAACAGTTTGGCGCCTGACAGCAGAAGTGAAATGATGGAACAGATGAACTCGAATGTCTGCCAGGACCCTACACGTCGGAGAAGTACGCCAGGGGCGCCAGGGACGTGAACTGCTGGTAGCTGCAGCCCACAGAGACCGTGCCCGCGTCCGGACTCACGGGCTGGGTCACCCCGCCGTATGGGTACCCGTTGCGCGGAACCAGAACCGACGGGTGGCGGTTGTAGGCTCCGTACACCGTGTGGAAGTGCGGGTAGCCGGAGCCGCCGGTGGACGCGTTCAGGGCTTGTCCGGAGACGGCGTGCGGTCCGGGGTAACCGGTCGTCTGGGTCGACCCGGGCTGGCACAGCCCCCATGACGCACCGCTCACGTAAGGCTGCAGGTAGAGCGGCTCCGGGTACTCCACCGGGGCACCTGCCAGGTAAGGCCCGCTGGGGGGTCTGTGGGGTCTCCTTACCCTCCTCCGACGCCGGAAGTTCCCCTTCTCGAACATGTCTTCAAACGCGGGGTCCAGCGTCCAGTAGCTGCCCTTCCTGTCCCCCCTGCTGTCCCTGGGCACCTTGACGAAGCACTCATTCAGGGACAAGTTGTGCCGGATGCTGTTCTGCCAGCCCTTCTTGTTCTTCTCATAAAAGGGGAACTTGGAGATGATGTAGTTGTAAATCCCGCTCAGAGTCGCTCTCCTGTCTTCGCTGTCCTTGATGGCCATGGCGATCAGAGCCACGTAGGAGAAGGGCGGCTTCTCCAGGTGGACCTCGTCACGCGCGGCTCCAGCGGAGCTGCTGATGTCCAGGAGCTGCTTTGGTTTCTCCTCTGCGTCCATGCTTCAGGTGAGGCCAGCGCGCGCGTGTGCGTCCTGCGGGGGCCGGCGCGCAGCGATATGAACCGTGCAGGTGCGCTCACTCCGCCCATGGGGTTGATTCACACGAGACACTCGGCGTCTTTCATCTCAGAGCTTTCTCACGCTGTTGACGCTGCAGATGTGCGACCCAGTTGCTGCTGCTCGGGTTGAATGGAGGGTCGCAAAGAGCGTGTTTTCAAAAAAATAGCTTCTCACTTTGTGGTGTTCGCCATCAAAGACGGACTTCAAAAAGTTTTGCACTTATTTTTTGTCCAAGTCCCTCACAGGTGGACCAAAGGTCGCCCAGAAAAATGTTGGCCTGCTGCATTTCAACGTGACACAGCCATAATGCAGGCAGATGTTTACATGTGTACAAATATTCAAAAACAACATGTCATCCTCAAAATAAGCTTAGATTTGTATAGTACAAGATTATATAAAGATTTAAATATGTTTGTGTGTAAACTAATATGTTAGATTGAATTGAAGGTGTAAAAACACAGCCTGCGTGTTGTTTGTGTTTTTAACCTTTAGCTTCAGTCGTTGTTTCCAGCTCTGAGGTGTGGGTTTTTCCTGAACCTCCACGAGGCGTGCAGGTATCCAAGCCCAGCTCGCCGCCCACATGCAGCCAGGTCTGAACATGGAGCCCGCTGGGCCACAGATAATGATCACCATGTTCTGCAGACAGTCTGTCATTCTGAACTGATCAAAAGGTGAGCGTCCAGGTGAACAACAAGCTGCTCTCAGGTGAGGATTAGGTGGCAAATTTGGCCTTTGTTATCAGTAAATCCAATGCAATGCTTAAATTAATAACGCTGTTGCTTTACAGCATTTGTTTTAAGGAGAATTATTAAGACTCTCAAAGTTTTTTTTTCCTTCTAAAAAACACACCTGCTCCACATTGTTGTTATTGTAAACAGGTGCAAACATTAAAGGAACGCCTTCAGAAACATGCACATTTATTTCTACCCGTGACCCCCCGAGGGACTCCTTACAATGCAAACACAACACATTAAAAGACATTAGCTTAAAATAAAAACTAACTGGAATGACAAAGCCCTTAAAAGTTTGAAATTAGGCTTTTTAAATTCAAAGTGGCTGGTTTTTAGAGCTTTATCAGTCAGTAAGAATACAAAACCTGTCGTCTTGTAAAGACTCAAGAAGTCACAACCAGTGTTTTACAGACCAAAGTCTGTGACGTGAATGGGATTAGAAGAAAATAAAATATTACAGGTTCTTCCTCATCGGTGACTATTTGTTCTCCATTGCATTTACCAATAAGTTAATTATATTTACCGGTAACCTAATTTTGTAATGAAAAAAGTACATTAATGATGTGTATGTGTGTGTGTGTAAAATATGGACTGTCCAAAAGTTGTGAGGGAACAAATTATTGTCTTGATGAAGTGCTTTGAAAATCGGCGTTGCTTCAAGAAGCTGCACGTTGAGTCAAAGTTACCATAAGTTCAAGGTTGAAAACCAGACCAACGCCAATTTTGCATTTACTTGAAGTGAAATATTCTCGAATCACATAATGTTAATAACGAGCACACAAAAGTGATTTTGAAGACATAATGTCAGTGTGACCCTTTTTCGTTTGCACCTAAAACATCAAAATCTTCCACTTTTATTCCTCTTTTATCATTTTGTCATGAATAAAGTTCAGATTCTGTATGTGATCAGAGTGAAGTCACAGAAACTAAGAGCTCTGACCAAAATCTAAACCAGTTTTTCCCCCTAATTTGAATAAATTAGTTTAACGGATCCACAGGATTAGTATACGCAATACGCTTCCATAGGATGGTGCTGTAATAAAAATTTAAAAAAGCATTGCTATGATATGCTGAAGGCTCGATCAGTGCGTATGTGTAACTCTTCCCTGATGACAGCTAGATAAACTCTGCCTCCTGAACAGGATTAACCAGGTATGTTACCACCGAATGAATGAATGACTAAATGAATGAAACTTTATTTAAATGAATAATGAGAAAGAGCTTCTGTCTCCTGAGCTCATTTAAAAAAAAGTTGTTTTTTTTTTTTTTAAAAGAGGCACGGACTCTATTTCAAATATAACAGAAAACTATTACTGAGTAAAATAAATTTGCTTAAGGCACATAATGCTAAAAGAAGTGATGCTTGGACATGAGTCTGATAGATTTATATATTTTTTGCATATTTAAACATTTATTCCATGTTAATTATGCATGCCTAATCAAAAAAAAAATACTAAGTTTGAATTTAACGTAATGTTGCAAACTCAGACATCCCTCTCCACAGTGACACCCTCCAGCTCCTCCGGAGGATTCCAAGACATCCTGACCACATGTCCAAACAACCTCAGCAGGCTCCTTTCGGTGTGGAGGAGCAGCGGCTCTATAGCTCCCCCAGAACGGAGCTCCTCACCTTCTCTTTAAGGCTGAGCTGATGGAAGAAGCTCCTTTCAGCTGCTATCATGTGTCATGATCCATATCATGACCATAGGTGAGCGTTGGAACGTAGACAGAGAGCTTTGCCTTTCAGCTCAGCTCCTTCTTCATCACCAGAGACTGGAGCTACACCCTCATTAATGCAGACTTGGCCCAAAATTTTCCACCCATCTCCTCCGGCCTTATGAATAGATGGATTGTATATTTCCAAACCTTTTTTAAAATATGACAAAACCATGCCATTACTATAGTCATTGAGTTTTCCTGCAAATGTGACTCAGTAAATATAGTTTTAAAGCATTTCAGTCTCTAAAGATCATGCGTAATGCTCTGAAGTGCATATTAAAATTTATTTCAAAGAACTGACCAAAGATTTGTCACAACTTGGCTGGAAAGTCAGATAAGGAAGACCACACATAACATTTTTTTTATTAACTTAGGAATGCAGAAATAGTCATCAGAGTCAGAAACTTGAGCAACGAGCTCTAAGCAGGAACCAAAGTGTGAACGCAGATCAAACCAAAGAGGAAAAAAACAATGGCTGATTTTGTCATTTGTGTAGCTGAGCAGCAGCCAGGTGTGATGACTTCCTCTTCACCTTGGCGTGATAAGCTCTGCCCACTCACTACATTCAGGAAATTTACTGCTGACGTTACTTTTTCTGCACAGATAACTGTAAAGCTGCATCTATTCAGAACATCAACTGTTCTGAACAGTGGTTTAACGAACGTCTTTGTTTTATTCCTGCTCGTGCTGATTTGGGTTGGATATATTAATGTGTGTGTGTGTTTGTGTGCTGCGAGGGCAAAGATCAGGATGAGCTGAAGCAGTCACAACAGAGCACAGTGTTTGTGAGATGAATGACACCCAACTGCAGGCAGTTCTGTTTTCAGGTTCAACCAGTGGAAGATTCTCCACACAGACTGGTCTTGTTGTTCAACTTCACAACTTTTCACATAAATGATAACACACTTAACTTTTGTGTCAGAACAACAGCTGTTATTTAAATAAAGTATTTTTGGTTATATTTGTGAGTTATACATAAGGGCACCCGCTTTCTTATTTAAATTGTCTATATCTCTCAGACTCAACAGGACTTAAGTAACATTAATAAATTTTCACGTTCAAGACAAGAAAATAGACGGAACAAGCATGACTTTTTTCTTTTTTTTTTTTGGAAAGGTTGTCTTTAAAAAAATGTGGCAGCAGAGATTACGGTAGCTTTGCTAAATTGCTTCTGAACAAAACACAAAACTTCTGGGACAAAGTCTTCTAAACAGACAATTTACAGCTCAATCAAAAAGACAATCAAACACAGCGTATTAGCACAAATATGTCATAACAGTTTTCAAGCATGGTGGTGGAGGGCTGATAGTTTGGGACTGCCTTGTAACCATGGGTCTGGGGCCGCTCCAGTCATTGATCATGCTCCTCTGTATAAAAATATACAGGAAGCCATTGGTCTTCAAGTAGGTTCAGATTGTGTCTACAATAAATAAACGATCGCATAATGACGTATGTTTGTTTGGATAATGATTCATCAATTTGTCACATCTGTCAAAACAGAAACATTCCAAAGCTGATGACAGAAAAGGCCTTCATAGCACTAAAGCAGATATAAATATATCATGTTTGGTGGAAAATCAGAACTCAAAA
>JARVGS010000127.1:23400570-23414625 GCA_031762315.1 Hypsolebias antenori | reverse complement strand
CGCAAAGCCATGAATGTTCTAAGTTCTTGGGCATAATGTATTTTGTTGCTGTGTTTGGTCATGTTCTTTGCAGGTTTACAGACAGTGGTCAGGTGGTTTGCCTTGTGCTATCTTCGTATATATATATATATATTTTTTATATGTTTTGTGGTCTTTCTTTCTATCTTTCCTTTCTTTCTTTCCTTAAAAAAATCATAATAATGGTGTGAAGAGGATGGCTGTAAGGTGAGAAGAGAGGCCATCGAAAATGGAAAAAGAAGGAAAAAAATCATGGCCTGTTTTTGAGTGAACTGCTTGCAAAACTACAGTAAAGTTTGTGCTCATTATGTTTTTGCACTACTGCTCACATTGTACATGCCTCAACTTGTTTAGTACCCACTTTGGCAACTTTCTACATAATTAATCTATTGAAATACAGTTTTAAAAATATGATAGGCAGATTTAGGACCATGTTTTAAAAATGATTGCACAACGAATGACTTTCAGATCAGGACATTTGTGGCTGTAGCCTCTGATGTCTGACAAAATACAGGCCTAGCCTTGGAATTACAGAAACTAAATGAAGACGAGACACTAAATCTAGAACTACTTTGAGGCAACTTGTGTTGCAGAGATGTTTTTGAACATATTCAAACAACAACACTCCAAAACTCTTCAGCTCGTGAGGAAACTGAAAATCCCTGTGAACACTCAGAGACATTTAGAGACTTTCTCACAAATGCTGTTCTCAAAGTAATATCCATCGGCCACAGCCTGAGATACTGGCTTCACAGCAACAATCCTAGATGTAAACCACTTGACAGTCTGAGATTTTCAATCCAGCAGTTCTTGAACATTCATTAACTGAATAAAAATGATAACTATTTAGGGTAGAAAAAAAACTAAAAACTTTTAATTTAAAAGAACTGAACCTATTTCACATGAACCGCTGACGTTCCACAAGGATCTGTTTTAATCTCCCTTTTATTTTCCATTTTAATAAATTAGTTTAAAGAACGAATGAATTTATCTCAGACACAGTTACACGCACACTCAACATCAGTCATACACTTTACCTTATTTCAATCAAGCGCTTGATATTTTACAAAAATGTCAATGGACGTCATAGTTGAAATTACACGTCCTGAAAAGACTAATTTACTGGCTTTCATTAGTTTTTTATTTTTTTTTTTTTATAAATGAAGTTGCTACAGTACAAGGATATAAAGGATTTTTTTATTTTATTTATTTATTTAATTTATTTATTTATTTATTTTTTTTGCAGAGAGGATCAATCAGAGCTTTATATTTAACTTTGAAGTTGTGCACCTTAATTGTTGGAGTATTTAAAGTAAAGAAGTTAAATTCAGTGAAAATACAATTGTTTTTTTTTCTTCAATAAATACACAGAGTTTGAAAAGTGAATCTTTCATTATGTCATTTAGTTTTAGATTTAATTGCCTTAATTGCAGCAGTTTGGGCTCTGCAAATATATCAAGGCTTCTGATTTATTGCTTTTGATACACTCAGTGCAAGTTCGACAGTGAGGTCTGAATGAACAAAGAAAATTTGGATGCCTTGTAGGTCACAATCAGTCACTCTTAATATTGTTCAAACCTTGTGAGTTTACGGATAAACGTCAAGGCTGCATCATAAATGTACACCTCATGCCTGCAGTGAGTGCTTCATCCAGCCTAAGGTTGCCTCAGTGAACTCGCTCAAGGTGGACAACCGGCTGGGAGTCTGACCCGAGGGCTCGGCCATAGTCAGATCTTCAGAGGGCCTCCAGCTGCAGCTCATGCTCCTGATCTCTGATTAATGGTTTTCCAGCTCCTTCTAAGGGCCTATAAGACCCTGGGATCCTGGCTCACTCCCACAGATTCCCTTTCCCCTCTCCTATGTGTGTCCAACAGGCTTATGCTGGCTCATGAGGGGTGGAGAAGACCTGCAGAGAGGAGAAAATCCTCTACCTCGACAGCACAGACTCACATTCACACACTGAAAAACACAAGCAAGCGCCAACACACAGAAACACTGGATGCATAATTTATCCTGAGGGTACCACCCCTGGTATCCACGAGAAGCACCCCCCTGGTAGAGTGTGGCAAAGCCATGCTAAATGGATTCTGCAGAGGAAGAGATTTAAAGCTTTCATAGTGCTTAGGGTGTTCCAGGCGGCTGCATCTTCAGGCTTTGATGGATTGTTCTCAGGTTCATTTCAGGATTTTCGGGAGATTTTGGAATGGTGACTCCATACAAGGGTCCACTGGAATTAGAGAACACCAGTTTTAATTGGATTTAACTAGAAACTTCTTACACAGATATGAACCGTAAATAGCCATCTTTTACTTTAAGAAGATTTTTTTTTACTTTTCTACTTTAAACATGTCAGCATGAATTTAGTGTTATTAAAGCAAAAGCAGAATGAATGCAGCATTGCTACTCTGTAACTTGCACACACAAAATGAAGTCTTCTGCATCAGCTTAAACAATTGTTTAAACTTGACCAATGCCAACCAAGATTTTCATGAAAATGAAATAACTTTTGAAGAATTTTGTAATTTTATTGCACCCCACTTTTTACCCTAACGTGTAGATGATTAAAAGTTAATCCTTGGAGGCCCACGGATTCAGGAACGATCTAATCCAGTCATTTCCGGATATGGGACACAAGCACAACTCTGTTCCTGTGTCTTTGTATCAAAGGATATTAATACAAGTGCCACCTGGTCAGAGATGGGCACATTAATTAGATTTGATGGCAGGTTTTAATCACAAATGCATATTTTTAAAATATCTTTAGTATTGAATCTTAGAGCATATAACTCACATCGGATATGCCTTCAACAAACACCATGAATGTAACCTTTTCATTAATTGTGACTGGGTGTATCCGAGTGATAAAAGCTTCATGTAAGCACTGGTCTATAAATTAATTCTGCTAAGTGGCAGTTTGCAAGCCTCCTAATTATTTATACTTTTTCTATTGGTCAGGGTGTCACTTAGATAAACATGGTGGAGGTTCATCTCATCTGGTCCACAAAACACCAGAGTGTGCCGCTACCAATGGCTATGTTGAACCCTGACCCTGCTGGGTCACAGAGAGCGTTTGTCCCTTGGTAATTGGACAGAAGGGTGCTTTCGCTCTTCATTTAACCTTTGGGGTCCGAACCCACCCCCGCCTACCATAAAGTCCCTGGTTCTGACCCAATGCTTTTCACCCTATCTTTCCACCCCCATCATGTGGCCTTTGAAAGCCGGAGAAAAGCTGGAGTGTGCTTGCCCTGTCAGAGACAATGGCGGAGTTAGTGACCCCTGACCCGGCAGACTGAGGCCTTTCTTCCTGGATCAGGCACTGCCTTTCGCTACGGTGGGTTATTGCTGCACAGCTTGGCAACAGAATGAGGGTAAACACTTGTTAAGATTCTGCTGGATCTCCCCCAACTTCTTTTCTCCTGTGGTCGCTCAGCGTACTTTTCTCCTTTTGGAGAGAGGTTCGGCTCCGTTTAAAGAATGCACAGGTGTGAATCTCAGGAGGCGTCTTCAAAATTCATCGTCCTGACGGCTTTTTGAAAGAACATGAGTCACAGCTGAGGGAAAAACACAGACAAATTAATTTGAATGATTTAGGCATGCATCTGCTTGTGTATTTTGAATGTTTTATTTATTTATTTTATTAGATTTTACCTTTATAAAACAATCGGTTACATGGATGCAAAACTCCTGGGGGTGCACCATAAAAATCACAAACAAGTCTAGAGTTAAGTCTCTTAGCACTTGACTCAGTGATAATCACAATCTGTAAGCGTGTATAATTTTAGGGATTTTTAAAATTAATATTATTTACCTTCGCAAATCCAATTAATATCACAGATCTCTTTTTCAATGGAAGCCTGGGCCTGAAAGCATGTAGACATGAGGAGAACATGCAAACTCCACACAGAAATGCTCCAAGTTCAATGCAGGGCTTTAACTCAGTACATTATTGCTCTGAGGCAGTAGTAATAACCACTAAACCACTGTGCAAGAACTACAGAGCTTACTTTTGTCATTTTAAAGTTTGTTAAACAAAAAAAAAAAAAAAAAACCTTGACAATCGGACTGCAGTTGTTCCTGTGCTGCAAACTTTCTGTTAAGAAATATTTTCTTAACGAGCTTCCTTCAAAATAAACTTGATTTTTCTCTAAAAAACTAATTTCAATATTCCTGGTTAAGATTTAAGGCTTAAAGCAACATTTTCTGAGTAACGTTGGACTCTCGATCCAATAAAATCTACTTTCAAGTACTTCCTATTCTTAATCCCTTGATTGCTGCAGGCCCCTTGTGCATCTCCTTAGTGTTGCCATGGAGATCCAGCGCCACCTCCCTCCTAATGCTGCACCGGTCACTGAGGAGCGACCTCACGTGTCCAGATGCTGAGCATGCGGTCGCGGTCAGAGGAGCATCCTGTGAGTGCCACAGACATATGGGCTGAAAGGGAGGACTCCTCTGGAGCTGCTGGCCTTCTCTGGGGGGTCAGAAGCCTTTTGTCCCGGCCCTGCCCTCCATGCCTCTTAATGGTGCAGAACAGCATTGTACAGTATTGTAAACTGCTTTCTGCCCCTTTTTGCCCTGTCGGGTCCTCAATAGTAAGACTCTCTCCCACTTTCCCTCTCACTCAGTGGGTGTTTTAGGGTCCTCTGCTTTCATCCCATTCTTAAACCACCTTCTGCCTTTTCTGCTTTTGCTGGGTTTCCAAAGTTCTGCTGAGTGATGGTCTAATTGTTAGGGAACAATTAAGCCATCTGATTTCTCCCCTCTCCTTTTGGTCATGTCTGCTTTGTTTTAGAAAGGAGCTGCTTAAGTACAAGAAAGGGCTGGAGGTCACGTCAATATCTGTCTGGACTCATTAATGTAAAGCTCACACCACTATTAAATAAAAACACAGAAATCAATCAGTTCTTGTCTCTGTATGAAACATTTGCTAATAAAAATGTACAAATAAGTGTTTTGATCAGACGACAGAGGAGTTGGCTCTTCTGAAACATCAGGATAAATGATCGATTGCTCCTTTGTCTAATAATCAAACCACTTTAAGGCCTCCCTCTTGTCGGTCCAATAAATCTGTCTCTCCTTCTGTATGCACCGTGAAATGTGTCCCCTTTTAATAGACAGGTGAACTAAACAGCTGGGAGACAGATTTGCCTGGGATGTCTGCACACATTCGTTCTGACCCTTCCTTTTGTTGAAGTAATGTCACATCTGTGACCCTGTCTGCTCCCTTCTCCCACTCTGCCTTTCTTCCTTTTTTACAGCTCATGCTTTCCGCTCAATTTCATACTGTCTCGGTCTCTCCCCGCACGTGGAGGCGAGGCCTGGCCACGCTATCTGCTGCAATTAAAAGACCAGGCTTCTCTTTTCAAAACCTTTTTGATGGAAACTTTGTCTTTAAGCACTTGCTACTTTTTAAATAACAAACGTGGTTCATAAAACATTTAAACTAACGCTCCTAATGCAATCACAGTTTTGTGAAACAAAACTATTATTTTATCTAACTGTTATTGATTGTTTGCACATATTATTTCTGATACATTTCTTGCAAAAATTGCAAAAGTTTGCACTCCCCCTTTTTTATCTGGTTCTTATTCTATTTTATTATTATTATTCTTTTTTTTTATTCTTCATTTACATCATAGTTTATCCAGCTGGTTCATGTTTGTGACCAATTTGCAACATAATTTCATTCTGCAGTGCATCTCCGATGTTGTGTTGAATGACAATAAAGATCATCTGAATCTGAATTGTGTTGTCAAATGCATAGCAGGCATTTACTCTAAACCTTCAGAGCTGATTCAGATGCTGGATAATTAATATGATGAATACTTAAATGGTAGGATTAGAGCGATCGTGTTGCTGCTCACTGAGCATCCTTAAGAAATTTCAAAGTTCAGCATCAAAAGAAAAAACTTAATTTCATTCCAAAAAACTTTGTAAGGAATTTTTTTCGCTCTGTGGCACACTTTGACAAAAACACCTAATATGTTGCCATATAGAATAAGTGTAAACCGTACCTATACTCATTTTCAGGCTTTAATTAGGTGACCTTCCTTCACAGTTAAAATGTTCTGTCATTAAAAGCCACACAAAACAAACAGGGTAAAAGATGCACCAGCTTCAATACGACATGGAATATAATAACGCACAAAGAACATAATTTATTCTTCACTTTTCACATCTTTTTTGTGATAAACGAGCTGATGTTTTACAAAATCCAACATTAGACGGCTGCACCATACTGTAGTTATTATTTTACACAAAAGCTCAGAAAAAAAAACGTTTTCTCTGTACTTTTTATAGCTTCCTGTCCATTCCTGCAGCCAGGACATTGTTTCGGATAACTCATTACAAAAACAGCTTCAGCGTGCGTGGAACCAACAGAAGGCGAATCACCGTAGGTCTCAAACTCTGCTCCTCTTGTAGTTAAAATAACAATTTTCCATGCATTTATTTGTTTAGTCATTTTCACTGGAATGCTTATTGCATTTACTCTTGAACAGAAGACAATTTGCTTAAAGCAGTTCCAGAACTACAGACAGTGTAACAACACATTTATCTAATTCTATTTCCAATCAAAACCATGCATCCATGGTTTTGACAGCTTACTTTATGTACTTTCAACTAAAACACTAAACTCATCATGCAGACAATCAGTAGAGTTGTGCTAATTTTATCTGATAAAATCCTCCTATAGCCTCACTACGCCTCTTGCATTATCCTTATTCTCTTAATGTTGGAGGGTTTGTTCTGAAACAAGAAAGAAAAAAGGTCTTTATCTGTTCATTACAGGTGCTGACTCATCATGTTTCCACCTGGATGAATGTGTGCTTTTTACACTTCATGAAGTGCTGAATTAAAAAACAATAAGAAAGTAACAGCTAAAGAATTAGCATTATTTTCCAGTCATGTTTTTTTTGTGATATGGTTTTAAATTCTTAGATTTCACATTACAGTACCGTAAACACACCATTTCAGAAAAGCTACAGTGGTTGTGGCTTTTAACCTAAAATATGGACATAAGGATGTCCGGTTTTCTGTCGATGGGTTTGATTTTAGGACATCGATTCTTTATTTGAGTCAGATGCCGATAAACAAAGCACTGCAGCTAGTTGTAGGTAAAAATTAATAATAAATTTACGTTCGTGTTACTGGTTTGAAATGTGATATTTGTGATCAGAAGCAAATTTAAGATGAGGGAAACTTCAACAAGCAACTTTAGCACTTGTTTCTCCAATACCTCCAATATGGCCGACATTTCTGATGTCCCGGGAAAACACATTTTAAGCGTAATATGCGATATATTTTGAATAAATTTTCTCATTTCACTTTATTTTTTACTCACATTCAAAATGTTCTAAAACATTTTCTTTAACATTAAAACCTGCTCAATTTAAAGTTTTACTTCTCAGATTTGTTAAGGCTGAGAAAAAGGCAAATGAAAAAAATGTAAGCGCCTCGCCCCTTTATTTTATTTTATTTTATTTTATTTTATTAACCTTTATTTAACCAGGCAAATGAGATTCCAGATCTGTTCTTCAAGAAGTCCTTGTCTTGAAAGAAGCATTGAACATGCATGTCAGGCCCAAGCTGGAGTTTGAATCCAGGACCTTCTTGTTGTGAGGCAACAATGCTAGCCACTGATCCACTGTGCAGCTTATTTCTAGCATTGTGTTTTTAAAATGTTCATTTGAGACCCAAACTAAGGATGTGGTTTGAAATGTGAAGGTGTGGGTTACATGAGGTGTGAATGATCTCAAGTTGCGCTGTATCAGAAATATTGAGCATGTCTTGAACATGGCTCAGCACATCAGTATGTAAAACGAGTGCAGCTCGTCAGCCTGATTCCAGCTAAATAAAATTGAACTTGTTGCCTATTTTTTGCAATCTTTAACAATATTTTCCCACAGCAGTGATCCACCTGTGAGGGCTTGCTGTGACAGAGGGCGACTGAGGTGCTAATGAGAGAAAAGGACCGCCTGACTACCCCTCCCACAAATACAGGTCTTTGTCTCTCCCTTTGCCCCCCATCATTAGCTTAATGTGGGCTTCTCCCTCACTGCCAGTTTGGCAAAAAGGTTCACAAATGCAAATCCCTGCCCAGTGCTAATGGAGGTAAATGAAAATTAATTGATTTGTATTCAAAAGCCTTTTCATTCGCCTGTTCTCCCAGTGCTTTTTTTTAAATATGCAGACCATGCCCTTCAACAATGCATGCTCGCCCCCCACCTCAACATTTCAAACATATTGCAATGTACTAACTTCTCTCATGCATATAGGAGGACAAAAGGAAGCAAGGGAGGCTTTCACCAGCTTTATGTGAATAATAAGAACCTCTGTTCGCTGACCCAGACCACAGATTAGGGTGTGACTCTCTGTTTAAAAAGTTTAAAGACAATGTCAGTCGTATTCTTAGTGGAAAGGTAGGCTGTGCCTTTCTTCTGATATAGAATATGGAACCACATCAAAGTATAGAAAGAGGGAACTTGCTTTATGCACAATATGGCGTTCATTGAACGTCATATAAGGTAAAGATTAAATATCGGCCCCAAAGTTAAAATAGAAAGTAAGAAGTGTCTATTTATTCCCTAAAGATAATTAACCATTGGTTTAATTTGGTGTCTTAAGTGTCTATTTCTATGACTGAGTTGTGGTGACAACATCAGATAAAAGTTTTAGACAAGTTTAACACTGTTTTGGTCTGGAGCTTGTTTAGTTACGACTTGTTCTAGTAACCTATAACCAAGCTAGTAGTTGAAGAGCTTGAAGTTTAGATTTTAGCTTAGATTCAGTCTGCAGGCTTACTTGTGGTTCCTAAAGTTACCAAAAATGGGAGGAAGATCTTTCAGTTATCAGGTTCCTCTCTTGTGGAATCATCTTTCACTTTCTGTCCGTGAGGCTGACACATTGTCCAATTTTAAGACTGGGCTGAAGACTTTGCTTTTTGATAATAGTTATAGTCAGCTTGGTTTCGTGACCTATTCCTTATCCTATGCTGCTATAGGCTTAAACTATTGGAGAACAAATTGACTTCATTTCATCAAATGTTACAAATACATACAAATGAATAGTTTGTATTTGTAATTATTCTTTCTTAACATGTGATTTCTGTCTTTTTGTCTTTCCTCCTAGAGAAAACCTGATGGCCTCCATCCTGAACCTGTCATTGTGTGTTTGTTCCTCCTTCCTGTTCCTCTCAAACTCAGCCGGTCGAAGCAGATGGCCGCTTGTCCTGAGCCTGGTTCCTCATGAGCGAATTTTTCCTTTCCACTGCTGCCTCTGTGCTTGCTTAGGATGGACGACTGTGATGAAGTGAAAACTCAAAGAAATTGGTTGGCTCCTTAGATAAATAACATTAAATGACTTTATATTTGTATGAATGTTTCTCTTCAGTGCCTGAGATGACTTCTGCTGTGATTTGGCATTAAAAAAAATAAACTGAATTTAATTTACTTTTTTAAAAAAGGTTTCTAATGAAGTAGCCGGTGTTTTACAGCAGTCAGAAAAATGTAACTCAGAAGAATCAAGAAGAAATTTTCACAGTGGAATCAAACTAACAGCTACTCAACCTGAGCCCTGTTCAAGAGCAGACTTTACAAAAACATTTACTTTGGGTTATCACACTGCATTATTTGTTGCATCAGTTTGTCATGTGAATTTTGTATATTTATTTAACACGTTTTGTTTTGATCATGCGCAAATAATGTTCCGAATGTCTTTGGTATGAAAACTAAAAATGTAAAAATAGAAATCATCAGAAAAGAAAAGTGACAGAAAAGTTCAGAGTACAGCCATTATTATTAAAGCTTGTGCTGTTTAGAAGACAGACACAGTCTGACTAGTCTAAACCTCAAATCCTCCACAAGAATTTTTCCTTCTTTTTTTCATTCAACCTTTATTTATAACACAGATGACAACAATAGACAATCACATAAAAAGCATATAGAACGAAAAAAAAATGGAAGAAATCATATAAAAATGAAACAATATTAATATTAATAACTAATATTAGTTAATATTAATATTATTTCATTTATATTAAGATTTTTCAGACCAGGATAGTATTCACAGTTGTCTACTGCAGGTAAGATACTGATCACTCATAACATCAAAATAGCTCAACTATTCCTTTAGGGTCACGCCAAATATTTAAAACTTGAATAGTATTTTAGTTAAGTCCAATATGTGGGATTCAGAAAGTTTTATGTAAGTTATTTTGGGTAAGGATGCAAAAACTTTCAGAAAAGAGTGCATCTCAGATGGCAGGTAAAGTGGAGTGCAGCTGCCACACGAGGGCAAAGAGGATAGATTCAAAGTTTTTATTTAGTCCGTTCCACAAAGATTAAGGTGTGCTGACCTCTGTTTTGTGTGAGGTTCTAAAAAAATACAATTTTCTAGCATATTATTAGAAAACTAAGTCCTTGGAACACACATGGGAAAGGCAAAACAGACCAAAACAAGACATTAATTTTCTGCTGAATTCTTAAAAAAAACAAAACAAAACAAAAAAAACAACAAACAAACTGTGTGTTTCTATCATCTTAAGACTTAATGGCAGCCAGCACACTCCATCATTACCTTCATCCAGCAGGGATAATGAGGGATGATAGATGGAGATGTCACTTGAATATAAGCAGATTCTGTTCCTGCCATCCCCCGACTCCCCTTGTTCTGCCCAGGCTAATTGTTTACCTATCAATCGATCAACCTCTGTTTTCCTTTTGTGATTAACCAAGCTATACCTTCCTCCTCTCCCTTGCAAGCTGAGGGACAGTGAAACATTAACCAGACGGAGAAGCAACCGTGATGAAATGAGCCTGGAGGAACGATGGCGCTCTTCCAACAAGGCGTTTGTTAAACCCAAAAACTGCAGGGTCAGCTTTAGAGGTCATGCTTCAGTGAAGCTTTGTCTTTTGACAATGCAGAGCCTAATTATGTCACAACATAAGAATAGATAAAATGCATCAAATTTCACTTCAGTTTTTGAATAAACAGTATATTTGCAGCCATAATTTCATTTTCAGTGCTCTTGAATGGCGTCTAAGTTGACGTGAGAGGATCTGTGGCTGTGTGAAAGTCTTGCTTGCGCTAGGATTTATGGAAGGCTGTGAAAATTTTACACATGGCATTTAACTCATTGTTTGAAGAAAAGAATAACGTAAAAGTCCCGACCTCCCAGGAAGTGCCATTCATATAAAACTGAATCACATTCACTGGCTTTGACCGGTGACAGATAGCTTTACATCATCGCTCAGACCGTATCGTGAGACCGCAGCGCCCGTCGGTTTGACAAGCAAAAGTGCATGAAAAATACACACCCAACCAAACACACACACATGCACACACAGACATTCTCCTCCTCCATGTTACAAAGTTCACACATTCAAAATCAGACAAAAAAATACAACACGTTTCAGAATCCCAAACCAATCAAACCCAATAAAACCAACAAAGCTGGGCAAGGTTTCTGAGTAGGGCTGTGAAAGAAAAAGAGAGATGGCTCTACAATGAAAGCCACTGAAAGGAGGGCCATTTGCTAAGCTATCATTCATGAGGTATGGGTCCCATGCCTGTACAAGCTTGCTCCCAGCTCTGCACACTTGTTGCCATTGTGACACGCTGGCAGAGAGAAGCCTCTGTAGTCCCGGGGATCAATTCAAACCCTGACAACACCACACTAAACCAGGGTGCCATTTGTTCAGAGAAACCCCCTGAAACCCCTCTCCCCATCTGTCAGGGGGCCTCAGAGGCACTTTGTGTGTGTGTGTGAGAATGTTAGTGGGTGGGAAAGCAGGAGTGTGAGGGGAGGTTAATCAAGATTTGGATGTGGATGGGTGTAGGAGGAGGTCCTGCGTGAATGTGTGGTCATTATGCTGATTTTTTTTTTCTTTCAAGACGTTAGAAGAATACGTTCTTTCACGTTCCTTGTTCCTTCAGGACGGGCAGTCTTCTGCCACCAATGCTGCCCACTTTTATGCTGCGGCAAGGGTGGTCAAAGAACAGAAATCTGGGAATCAGGTCAATTATGGATGGTGGCTTGCTGATAAGAGTGAAAGAAAGCTAGCAGGAGAAAGCAGGAGGAGCAGGAGCAGGGAGCAGGGCGGCAGTTTTTGTCACGTAATTTGAATGAATACTGGTCCGTGCAGCAAGCCGGGCCTGACCTGACCGCCTGTTTTGTCAGATCTGTTGTGACGCTCCTAACTAGACTCGTTCTCACACAGACCTCCCCCTCGAGTGCTGCATGAACTTTTTCTTTATCTTTTTTTTTTTTTTTCTAATTGCAGGAGTCCTTCCAGTAACTTCACACGCATTCGTGTGCACCTGCAAATTCTCCAAGCACAGCTTTATTTTCTATTTGCGTTCACGCATTGAGGATGACAAAAAAAAAAAAAAGGAAGCAACAAAGCGGAACGACTATTAGTTCTTTATGTCTTTAAGAATCATGAAGGGTCCCCTTTCAAACGCTTCCGTGCAGCAAGACACCTCAAAGCACAACTCCTGTTCAGTTCACACATCCGTGGCCCTTAAAACCAACCGGGCACTGTTTCCCGCTGACCGCAACATTCGGTCGGGGTTCATGTTGGTTCTAGCTCACAATGCGACAAGTGGTGACCTCTGGCCTTGGCACTGACCCCTTCTCTTCCAGGGGTTAGGCGCTGAGACAGATGTGGGTAAACTTCCCCATGTGAACAAGAAAAAGAGGCCCACTTGTTAAAAGACTCTGTTTTCTCCCTCTTCTTGGAGTAAGTAAACCTCAAAGTGGATGGTGGGTCTAATTGGGAAAGATCTGGATACGGGTTCAAATAACCGCAGGCCGAGGAGCACAAAGGATATGAGCGAGGAGATGGGAGCCTCATAGGAAAGATTTGGCACCTTTGCTTTTAACTGGTGAAATAAAATGCAATAAAGTGTTTCAACATTTGCTGCAGCTAATCTGAAAATAAATTTCCAACAGAAACATTGAATTTTAGTTTTTATTTATTTACAATTATTTAACATTATAATATCTATATTTATATTCTCCAGAAATAAAAGACAAAAAAAATGCATATACAGTACATAAACCTTTTACTCTGCTATGAGTCATATTTTGACTTAACACGATTAGTTTTACCGTATTATATTTTAATAATCCACCAGCAGGTGGCGCTCCAGGCCTGAAGCCTTAAAGGTGGAGTTACTGATTTGGGACTGAGCCCAAAAGATCACTCAAAAACAAATAATGACCAATTCACAAGGTTTAGAAAGTTAAATTAAACTTAAAACAAACATTTTCTTTGGTTATTAAAGTGCTAATATTTTGTTTTTCTTTGAATTTATTTCTTTAGAGCAACATTTTTGTGAGTCTTCTTTCCTCTTCATTGAAAGTCTGTCACTGACGCCCATCTTTGACGCGTGATTAAAGATATTTAAAACTTTTATATTTGAAGTTTTATTTCACTAAGAGTTCAACGGATTGTTTGTGTAAGTTGGAGTAAAGTGGTCCTATGAGACAAGATGGTGTACATGTTCTTCAGTTGATGAAACGATGAAACAAGTTAATTTTTGGGGGGTAGAAAAAGAACAGCTTCTTAAATTAAAGTGTATTTTAGAGAAACTTTTCTGTAGATGTGTTCATGTGAGATTCAGAATTCCCAGAGCTCCTGGTTTGTGTATCTTTTAAAGAAATTATCCCAAATGACAAAATACTGTATATCAAAAAGTGTGTGTGTTTTTTTTTTTACTAGAATTGGATCGATCAAAACTGGCAACAATAATTTTAAAATATTGAGTTTTTTCTAACAAAACATCTTGTAAAACTAACATTTAATCTGTTTTTTTTGTTAATCTCTGATTGTTTTTAGTACTAATGTTTTTAAAATGTACACCTTTATATCTTTAAAAATACGAATTTACCAAAACATGGAGAGAAATTCAATAAACCCAAGAACAACAAGTGGAGTTCCTCAAGGCTCTGTACTTGGAGCAAAACTATTTATTTTATATGTGAATGACTTGGTAAATGTGTCAGGACTCCTTAAATGTGTCCTTTTTGCTGATGAT
>JARVGS010000127.1:23374983-23387848 GCA_031762315.1 Hypsolebias antenori | reverse complement strand
ATATAAACTACAACTTGTTATTTCTACTACTATTCCTACTTTGCGTTTTTTTCTCTTATAGCGGGGCTTCAGGGTACAGATCGCCCATGATAAACGAGGGACTTCTGTACTTTTATACACTACAGTTACAAGTTTATTTATTTATTAAAAATAAAAGGCCTTGCTACAACCGCACCAAACATTCGCTCAGTTTGTGTAAAATTGACAGATGTATAGCCATTTTTCTGTTCCGTAAGGCCATTTAACTGAAGTGGCTATCTTGAATCTGTCTGACTCCAATAGCGAAAGAGTTGTAGATGTATATCTAATTATTACTTTCTGAGCATTTTGTTGAAACATGTTCACTGGTTCATGAGATATTTTGCTAACAGACAAAAAAAACCCCCCACAGAAATAACACAATCACCTGCCTTTCATAATGATGGGTGACAAATATTTTCTTTCACAATGAAATAAGTCTTCTCACCAGAACACCAAATTCAAAATCCATAAATATATAAAATTTGGACTTTCAAGAAAAGCCATAACACTAAAGTCATTTTTGGTTTTTAAGATCCTTTGATCTGCCATCACATTTTCTAAAACGTGTTATAGATCTTAGTTATTTCATTTAAAAGCTACTTAACAAGTGAGCCGTGAAAGTCCAACTTTCTATCCAGGCGTGCAGCTAAATGTGGAGATTTCATTAGTCTTGTAGTTTACAAAACAACTCTCAAACATTTATTCAGGAATCAAATTAAATGTTCCAGCAATTCACAAAATTGGATTTAGTGCTTTGTGTTTACCTAATCTCTAGCATTCACACAGACACCGGTGGAAATGTCCAAATGCGTCACTGCACAACTTTAAAGACCTTTCCCATGTATTGCGCTCTAGTGACCCATTCTAAATAACCTATATCATTGGGGGAACTGCTGTTTATAAAGGAGTCCATTGGGATCTCTCCTGAAAGGGGTTTTAGGGTGAAAGCCTGGATGAAAAGTGCAAAGAGAGGGATAAAGGAAGAGTATAGGAGATGTCAGGACACTTTTGGGAGGAAAACAAACTGCAGAGGCCAATGCGAGTTGACTTAATCTGATTAGACTAACCTCATCAACAGCCCACTTAAAAGAGGAGAAGAAAGCCTCGATTCGGGCGAGAAGCGAGAGAAAGGGGTCTCTCTCTCTGTTCAGAAAGCCACAGAGGCCCAGTGAAAACACCACATTGTACTGGACATGCTGGTCTACAGATGGCAAGATGACAGGCTGCTTGAAAAGTGAGGCAAATATAATTGATCACAGAAGATTTTTTTTCCCCTGCAGGTATGAAAACAGCTAAGGGAGTAATGAGATTAAGGGAGAATAAAAATGAAAGTCCACAAAACTACCATTTTCCTTTAAGTTTGTGGTGCAAACATCCTACTTTTGTATGAAAAAAGGCACCTCTGCAATGCAATGAGAAATATTCCCAAATTCATATTGATTTATTCAGATGCAGATACGGTAAACGTTGTACTTTATTCAAACTTTACTTAAACTTCACTTATCTGGTTTTTGGAAACTGCAGTGCTGTCCACATGGGTACAGTTTTTGTGAATGTGCTAAGTTTTGTTTCACTTTTGTGTCTATACAGAAAACTGTGTTTTATGGGCCCTGGAACTGTATTTTTAATGGGTTCCAGAGTGAAAAAACCCCATCATGTAATGCCACCCTTGTGTTTTCATGTAAACAGCCCAAAACGTAACTTTTTGAAAATGATGATGTCATAGTTCCACCTCTAATCTAACCTATATGACCTATGGTTTTCCACTTTCTTGTGTTGTCACTTTTCACACCAGGCAGCTTGAAAGTTTTATGTGCATGCTTCATACCTTGTTTCCTGTTTTTGTTCTATATTTGTGGTGGTGTTATAGCGTCACAAACAGGCCAGGCATAGTTACGACTGCATTTTGGGTAATTTGTTTCTGAGGTAGAAGAAGATATTTCTAGAAACTATGCTGTGTTTATGAAGATATTTTATGAAAAGACAAATAAAAAGATTGTTTTGGGAAAACTGTTTCTCTGTAGAAAAGGCCTTCGGATGAAAATGGCTGCAGGAGCCTCAGAAAGTTTATTTTGAATAAAACTGAACTCTGCTGATGTCAGAGTTTTGGCTTTCACAGGTTTCAAAGTAACTGCATGGTAACAAGACGTTTGAACTTTTGTTGTTTGGGAACAACGTGAAATGATTATGTCCTTATTTTCAAGTGCCGCCACTGGAGGAGAAAATATTCACATGATTTATAATTGCGCTTCCAAAATGCCCTAATGAATAAAGAGATAGTTCAGATCGCTTGACTTGGGATTCTGTGGAAAAACTATGAACATTTAACATTTTAGTTTAGATAGTTCCTCACCTTGGAGAAGCAACCCTCAGACAACCCGGTCTCAAAGCTTGCATAGCAATCTCACTTTAAATTTTACAATTATTTACAATGCTGTTAACTTTTACTTTATATTCCAGTAAAGTGGCCCAGTTTGCAAAAACAGTGCTACAGCTAGCTGCTGCTGCTATTTGCTCCTTCAAATAACCAAATTTTTAATGTAAATACCAGTTTAGGTATTGTGAAATTTATGGTGGTGTAAAGTAAAATAGCATTGCACAAACCACTGTGATTTTTAAAAAATATATATTTTTTATTTTTTAGAATGGAGTTGTTTATAACTTTGATTTAATTTGGTTTTGTTTATGCTCTGACTAGCTGTTAGCTCCTTAGTCAGTACATAATTAAACTTTACTTTTCCAAAAATAGGTCATTCAAAGAGCTCTTTGCAAAAAGGTAAGATATTGGGGAGAGCTGCAGCTGAGTGGTTAGATCAATCATCCTCCAATGGGAGAGCTGGGGTTCGATTCCACCAGCAGTCACATGTTAATGGGCAAGACACTGAACCCCACACCGTCTCCAATGTGTGTCCCATTGGTGTATGAATGTGACGTAAAGCACTGATTCTCTACAGATTCAGATTAGATTTGTAGAAATAAGGCAGAGTGCTGTATGAATGGGTAAATGAGGGCACAGATTATGTTGTAAAGTGCTTGGCATTCTTGATTAGATAGAAAGGCACTATATAAGTACAGTATATTTATCATTTATCATATGAACTTTATTCCAAACGATCAGAACTACTTTAAAATACTAGATTTGTGAGGAAATTATTTACATTTTTAGCCAAATTTACGCAACTAAAATAAAATCAGATGCTAAATATGTTTAGATAAACTCTCTACTATTTGAGTATTTAATGTAGATTCATACATTTAAAAACAAATGTATAATTAGTGTTTATGAATTAGGCAAATGACCAAAATATGAGTTTATTTTAGACTTGATAAAAAAAAAAAAGATAATATTTGCAGGAGGCACAATTTGCATAAGTAATTTTTAAAGGCTTTAAGATGATGGGTAGAACTTTTAGGAGCAAAACAAAGTGTACTTATTTAGCAGCAATAAACTCATCATAAAGAAGCTTTCATGTATCACTGTGGTGGAACATTACGCAAAAGTATTTGTTATTTTGTTTGAAAGGTTAAAATAGGATCTGATAGTGGAAAAACTCCAGCAACAAGCATTATTTTGGTTGCTGAAAAAAAGCAAGTAAAAAAAACATTTATAACATCATTGTAGGGATTTAATGACATCAGTAACAAAAATATAATTTCACTGTGTTTCAGCATCCTGATTTATTTTGCAGCATCCGTGTGCTGAAACAAATCAAAAGCCACCCAAACAGGCATTGTAACTAGTGAGCATTGGAGATCCATTGTTGGAAACACATCACCTTCATAGTACTTGATTTAGGATTGTGTGTAAAGGGATTGCCCAGCCAACACCAACTAATACAGATATAATTGACTCTCCCGTGTGGATTTGGAGACGTGCACAGACTCATTGTACAACAACAAATTAAGCAGGCAGCAGTCAAAAGGAGCTGCTGAGCACTGAGCGAATGTGGACAACAGACTACTGAACTCTGCTAAATCTGCAAACACAGCTTCTCTCTCCTTCTGGGCCTCTTTCATCTCCCCCGACATCTCCTCCTGCAGACCTCCGTCCCATAAAACCAAGTCAAAGGCAAGTACTTCTGGCTCTTGTCTGGTGAATGGGGACCGTCAGCAGTTTCTGTTCTCCACATTCCTCTGTCCAGAAACGTTGGCATCAGCTTTAATGATGCTCTAATGACAGAGTCACTCAGAAAGTTTCTTTCATTTCGGTTCTGTTCTTTGAAACGCACAAATGAAAAGTGGGCAATTATTAAAACATGAAAACTTTCTGAACTCAGTCTGACTTCAGATCGGGTTGAGCAGGTGTTTCTTTACATTTAGTGAATTAATAAATTAAAACCCCATTAAGTTTGCCGCTGCAGGGAGCAGTTGTGTAATCTCTGTGGCACTCTGTGGAATTAGGCCTGCTTCATTTGGGCCGATTCGAAAGCAAATAAAGGCCCAAGTACACACAGCTGGCTCTTGAGACTCAGGATCCTGGGTAAACAAGTGTCCGGCATGTCCCAGCAGAGCTCACCCATGGGGGCACATGAGCCACCGAACAATAACTTTTGCTCCTCCAAGACTGGACCAAAGCAGGGCTTTAAAAACGTCATTACTTTCAGCTTGCTGCAGCACACAACTGGCCGCGAGAGTGTAACATGTGGTTATCATGGTCGGTGCAGGGACTGGACCCAGATGTAGTCACGATGAGCTCGGGTAAAATAAAACTTGCTTCATTAAATGAATGAAAACTAAAGGTTGACATGGCAGCAAACACAGGGAAAGGGAGGACAGGTCAAGAAGACGTTGAACTAGAGTGTTGTCAGTGACAAGAGATAGCTTAAATAAGACAGGGGGTGAGGGGAAACTGTTGGAAACGGGTGTAAGTGGTAAACTGATTGAAGAACAACTGTGGAGGCTGGCTGAGAGTACAAATGAGATGTGGCAAAAGAGTTGGAGCTGAACCAAAATGTAAGGGACAGAAAAATAAAACATAAACCACACAGTGAAAATAAAAAGATAAACTCAACAAATGACCGAAAAAAAACACAGACTATGACCTCTTAAATTCATGCTCAATAATCCAGGTAGAAAATATCTTCACCTACGGTCCGAGGAGCCCCAACAAACTGAGTCCCAGACTCAGACCCTTGTACCGATGAAGTCCTTTAGATGAAGAACAAAACGTCTTTTTAAAAAATAAAGAGAAAACCCATCCAGGTGACCGGACTGAACTTTGTTGGAATTTCTACCTGGATTATTGAGCATGAACTTTGATGTTTTGAACCATTTTGGCTATGGCTGCCTCAGAGGAATCGACGGGGAAGAGGGAGGGCCCCAGAGACCATCTTATCACCAGCAAACTGGTTTGTCCATGTGGGTGTGGTGCTTGTGGGACTCAGTTTGTTGTGGCTCCTCGGGCTGACGAAGTCCTTTGGATGAAGGACGAAACGTCTCAACAAAAAAGAAACCATCCAGATGACCTGACGGAACTTTGTTGGACAGACTATGATGATGATTAGCTTGAAAATTACCTTGACATCTTTTGTGAATTATTTTGTGGTGTTAACGCAGAAGTCTGCTGTTGTGAGTTTTCATCTGCATTTGCAGCAGCTCTGTCTGAGTAATCACACTACCCACACTCTTTATAAGTTATTTTAGTCCTTAGGGTTTTGTGTTTTATTTATCATAATTCTAGTTTAACAATTTTCCAAATGTTGGGAGAGGGTGAGTGGTCTGGACTGGAGGCAGGTCAGTTTAGCAACGAGACGTGCTTTGTGAGCTTTTGCAACATGTGCAGAATTTGGTTTGGCAATGTGTTGTTGCAATAAATCCAATTTTCACTGCTAAAGATCTTGAAGGCAGCAGTTGTTAAAACCTGTGAGTATTCTGCATTCAAGGCACTGAATGACTTACAAAGATATAAAACTTTTGAAAAAGTCTTTGTACTAAATGCTCCTAAATGTCACATGACTTTACATATTATTAAATTAATGAGTAAATATCAAGATTTTTTTTTCTGTACTCTTCTCCTTGCTGCAGTTCAGTCTTTTTGTTCGTCTTTTGTGATTGCATCACACATCCAGACACAACAATATCTACAATATGTGCATTTTGTGTCACTAATTCATTACAAGTTATCTTTGGGGAAGCAGGGATATGCCATCTTGTGGTCATGCCAAGACCATTAGTATAAAATAACTCTCCTTCACTCTGCTGAGGATTAATGACATTCTGGGTGGTTTGACGTTATTCTCAAGGTAAACTCTTAAAAATGAGAACTACAAGAAATAAATTAAGCCTTAACAAGCAGTTAAAAATGGAAAAAGTAATTACTTTGAAATGAAGCATAGTCAATCTCATACATTATATACAATAAATGTAAAATAAAAATTGTTATAAATTGAAGAAATGCATGTCACACTGAGTTTTAAGCAAATGATGGAACTGTTTTGCTTAAAACTTGGAAAAAAAAACATTATGCACAATATCATGCAGTCCTGGGAGATTCCACACTCACAGTATGTGTTGGGAATGACTCTCAGCTACTACCACACCAAACTGTTGCTCAATATTTGCAAGATTAAGTGAGTTAGAGTCCATTCTGCATTGATTAAACTTGATGAGCTGTGGTGACCACCTTGAATCGAGTTGACTCCAAAAGTTAATCAGTTGTAGAGGTATTCAATGATTGCTTTACACAAGTTTCACTAAAATCTGTCCTGCATTTCATGAGATATTTTGCTAACAGTCAGACAAACGATCACTAACACTGAAACAGGCAAAAGCACTAGTGCCCGCCCGTTCACCTTTAAGCAGTGCACAACATTAAAATGTAATAAGGGGGTCAACGTGACTGCGTTGTGAAACATCCTGACATCTTTCCAGTTGCGTTATTCTACTTTTCCAAAATAGGCCAGCAGATGGCGCTCTCCTCCACCACACAAGTTTTAGAACACCCACAGCAGTCTGATGTTTTGGTCATTACCCGGTCTCTAATGTTCTTTCAAATGTTTTTACATAATACAGAAAAGTACTACCCGTTATTATTTAATGACCTGCTTGATTCCGATTTTAACCATGTTTATAACATAAATTCAGTCAAAAGAGAAGAACACAACCTCGTCTGACTGTAAGAAAAAGCTAATTCTATTCTATTCTATTCTATTCTATTCTATTCTATTCTATTCTATTCTATTCTATTCTATTCTATTCTATTCTTAAACTCCAGCTGGTCGAAGCAGATGGCCGCTCGTCCTGAGCCTGGTTTTTCTGGAGGTTTCTTCCAGTTAAAAAGGAGTTTTTCCTTTCCACTGCTGCCTTTGAGCTAGCTCAGAATGGGAGACTGCGATGAAGTGAAGGTTCAGCGCAGTCTGCTGGCTTCCTCAGATAAATAATGTTACTAATTGCCCTTTTATGTATGTGAAGTTCCTGTTCAGTGCCCTGAGACAACTTCTGTTGTGAATTGGCGCTATATAAATACATAAAATTGAACTGAATTGAGTATTGAGTCATGTTGGAAGAGAAGGTCTGGCTCACAACCTCCATTTCAAGTCATGTCAAAGGTGCTTCAAGGGGTTAAAGTCAAGATTCTTTCACACCAAACTCATCATTCCATACCTTTATAGCCCTTTTGTTGTACAGGGGCAGAATCATGTTGGCTCAAACAAGGGTCTTCCCCAAAGTGTTGCCACAAAGTAGAACACCAACGTGTCCAACATGCCTCAGTTTGCTGAGGAACCAAGACTGCCCATCAAAAGAGCTCAATGACCCATCCCAAACCCTGACTCGAACACCTGAATGCAGCAACTAACAGGTGCGTCCATATACTTTTGTCCATTTCAATTGCATTAATTTACTACTTTGATGCAACATGTTTAAAAAGATGTTCTGCTCACCTCAGCCAGTCTGGATGGCTTGTGGCTGACCTCAGTCTTGTTCAGAGGTGCCAGCTGCTGCACCAGGTTACGATTGTTGGTGAGGGCCCTCGTGAGCCGAGCAAATTTTGTCCATCCTGTCCAAAAGACAGAAAATGTTACCAGGGCAAAGAGGGGCCAACGTAGTCTAACGTTATATTTAAAGGGTGGGAAATGAAACAAAACTGGGAGTTTATTGTGACATATAGAACTGTTAGTTTCAGTTTAGTAAGATGTAAATTTGGCTGATAATATGCTGAGAAAGCCCGTCTGTGTTTTCATTTTATCAGGATGTTCTAAGTGTTCACACAGCCACTGTGGGACGACCATCCTTTCTTTCTGCTTGATATCTAAAAAGTCTCAGGTCTACTCAGGGGCCCTATAATCCCCAGGGACGTGGCCCCCACACAGACCCAGAGAAAGCTGCGTTCACTGACCTGAACACGCAACACCTGGCCAGTTTGATGTTCAACACCAGAAGACAAATATCTGTAAAGTCGCTCATGTGAACTGAAGAGTTGTGGATTCACTTTACCCTCAGCTGTCTTACACTCCAGCAGTAGACCGTCACGCAAACACGTCGTCGTCCGGTTTAAAACCTGCTCACCTCTGGCTGCATCGTCTTCGATCGGCTGTTTGAAAAGCGTGATGTCTCTGAAGGTGCAGAGGAAAAGCACCACTTTGTCGTTTTCGTTGCGGATTGGAGCGATCTGCATGTAAAGCCATATTGGTGTTCCTGTTGAACACAGAACACAAAGTTAGTTTTTAAAGACAATAAATGGAAAAAAAAATACAAGTAAGTGAGTGAATGTCCCTTTAATTTCTGTTATTTTTAACCGTTAGGTTGTCATACTCACTATTCTTTGCATAGAGGAGCACTTCATGGTAGTTGGACTCATGGCTGTCAAACGTTTGTCTGATTTTTTCTATCATCTTTCTGTCCGTCAGGTCACCATACATGAAGCTGGAAAGGAGAACATGACAAAAGGTTTTCTTTAAAATATGCAAACGCCTGCCTTTGTTGTTGGGTTTCTTTGGTTACTTGAACGATGTGTCATGTTCTGTCAATATCTCCAAGTTTAATTAGTTTTATTTTAGTTTTACTGCCAATACTGCTCAAGTTTTACTTCTGTAACTTATTTTGTAGCATTTGTTACATCATTTTGTGTAACTGTTGCAATCAGCATATTTAGTTTTTGTTGTTTTCCTGTCATCTTTCCTTTGTTCTTAGCTCCATCAGTATGTATTCTGTCTGACTGAGGTCATTGTTCTTTTTCTTGGTGTTCTTTTCTGGACTGCTATGATCAACGTTTGCATATAGATTTTTTAATTTTTCTGTTGAAAGTTGCTGAAGTTTATTTCCCTAAAGTTTTTGTTTGTTCATGGTTTGCTGCCTCAGATCTAAATTTGGATCCTGAACCTCCATGGCGACAAACTAGTTATTGGACATTCTTAATATTAAAGCTCAAAACATCTAGTTTATAACTTGTAGTCTATGTCTGGTCCTCTTGTGTTGCAAGACGTCCCAATACCTGAAAATGTTAAAACTAAACGACAAGACAAAACCTAAACTCTCAAAGGCCAATTCCAAGTCAAGACTAAGCCCAAAATAGAGCAAAACTGAGGCCCAAAACTGGAAAACTTTATTTTATTTTTACATATTTTACGAACATATTGTCTTAGGCACAAATTTGTGTATTTAATTGGTACTATTGCAATTTTTCTTATATGGTGAAAAAAAGGCTAAGTCTTAGAAATAAAGTAAAAGGAATCTTTAGATTAAAAATTCCTTGATATGTCTGAATTTTCAGAACTTTTAGGATTTTTTGTGCATTTTTTTTTAATCTAAAAACAGTAAAACAAAGTTGTGCATTTGATCTGAAACTGTGGATCCACAACAGTAAATTACAGCACTGTTAAATGACCAGGAAGTGGTTTCCAAAATAAAACTCTGACCACTTAAGATGTTTTTATTTACTTTATATTTCCATCAGTCACTCACAGTCGCCACAAATAGGAGCTGAGATGTGCTATGAAGAACTGTGTAGTAGCGAGTTATGAAACCTGATTTGAAAAATCTAAAACGTCCCAAAATAAAAGTATATTGTAATCTGTATCACCCACTGCTGTACTTTCTAGAGTTTTAAACAAAGATGCGCAAACAGTTAGTGCTCAGTGTGTTAAAGATAATTTTATGTGTGTTAAAGTCAGTTAGCTGTAGCAGCCATTGAATAATGTCAAAAATCAAAGGTTAATCCGTTGTAGACGGGAATCCAGTTTCTGAGGGTTTACTCGAAATCCACTGGTTCATAAATTACACAAGCACAAACACTCAGACATCATCAAATACATAAGAGGGCGATCATATTTCAGCTGCGCCTTTGCGTCCAGGTGAAGAGCGACCCGTACCTGCACGTGCTGCTCTTGTGCATGACCTCGGCCCTGTGATATCCAGAGAGCTTGCAGAATCCATCGTTGCTGTAAACAACCGGCCACTCCACGATTTGCGCATTTCCCAACAGGAAACTGGTTTCTTGGAAAGTGGAGGAAAATTTCAGACTTAAAGTCAGTCAGGAAGTCCACGGCACATGTTCACATGTGACGTGCAGAAAAGCTGGAAGAAAACCTCAGTGAATTTCAATACAACGATAGACAAAGACGTGTGGTTCCTACCCTGGTCTGTGGTAAAGTACTTCCATACCGTATTTTTTGGACTATAAGGTGCACCGGATTATAAGGCGCAATATGAATGAACGTGTCTGTTTTTAAGGTGCAATAAGTGAAACAAAACAGTCAAATAAGTCAAACTTTACTCAACTCATTCACAATAATCACATAAAATTGATTTGAGGTCAGTAAGCACAACCAGAATTAATAAATTAGGTGCACCTGATTACAAGGCTCACTGTCAATTTTGGGGAAAATTAAAGAATTTTAAGTGCGCCTTATAGTCCGAAAAATACGGCATAGAAAAGCTCCACTCAAACTGCAGCCACATCGATTTTAAAAGAAAATAATCATAATGAGCAAAATCTAACTACTTACAGGTACTTTACATGTAATAGAGACAATAAGCAAAGTCATCAATATTTTAAGCAGCCAAGACGAGACATGCAGAAATATTTGCTGATGAAGGGTTTGTGTTCCAGCTTTAATGCAAATGAAATATTGATGCAAGCTGAAAAGTTCCTCAGCTTCGCACGCGTTAAGATGCAGCCTGTAGGCTGAGCACTGCACAACACTTTGAAAAACTGGTGCATTTAAAGATTTAACACTGAAACGTCCAACGAGTTAACAAATGCATTCATTTATCGGGTTCCTCTGGTGGGGAATTTTAGACAAAAATGGCTGAATTTCAGATGATCTTCTTTGTTTGTGGCAAATCAATGAGCAGAACAATAATTTTGCAGGCATTTCATTCATGGAACGCATCTTTCGCACAGTCTGAGCGTGCAATAAAACCCCAGTCTCACGTGCATTTACTGTCAGGCAACCAGACAGACTGTCAGTCTGCCAGAGAAACAAGCAGCACTGAAAGCTCTACCGAGGAGTACACAAGCACAAGCAAATATTAAGTAGCACAGGAAGCTCCATATTGACAAATCAAAGCATCATAAGAGGAAGGACAGGAGGTTTCTTTTGTTTACTGAAATGTTCTTGCACCAAATACAGCTCATTCAGAAAGACTTTACTAAATCCATTTATTTACAGTCTCAAATGTGAGAAATCTGAACTTAAATAGTAATAAAGACGTCACAACGAGCACTATAACAAGCTTGTGTTTTGCAATTATTTGTCCTAGAAGAACATATGTCAAAGCAACTAGCATCTTGATGTAGCCAGAGTTTAATGTACACCAGCGTTTCTCAAACTTTTTACCTTCTGACCACAAAATAGGACTTTCAGAGACTTGTGACTCCAAAAACGATACAAAAGTTTCAGCTATAAGCCAAATAAACAAAGACATGATGATATTACAACATGTTTTACCTTTATTATCTGACTAAATGTCCATTTATCTCTCGTGACAATAATGGCACAACAAACACCACCAGCAATTTTCACATTTATTTGGTTTATTTATCATCCAAAGAATCTTGTCCCACAATGGGGTAACCCAACATTTGGGAACCCCTTTTCGACACAAAAGGTGCAAAGATCACACAATTTTAAGGATAATTTTAAACTAAATTTCCAGAATTGAAACAACATTAGACACTGGAGTTAAACAACAACACTAGAGAAAATCTAAAAATGAGTTTAACTCGTTTTTAACGGTTTTAAATTTATTTTACCTTAATGAAACATCAGTTAAACGACTCTGGACTCAGAGAGTTATACACAATGCAAAAATTAAAGCAGGTCAACTTCGGTGCTCTTGTTTAGAAATGATGCAGCTCTTTTGTGTTTAAATGTTCCTCTTACACTAATTCAAACAAACGTCAAGTCTCACTTTAAAGAACTATAAAGCTCAATAAACTCACTGAAAGGGAGCACAGAGGTTTTACCCACACAGCACAAAAAACACTGAACCCTTTAATAAATTGAATCAAGTCTATGCCACATGTTGGAAATATGATTTTTACTCATTTTACAATAACATACATGTGTAAACATGTGAAAGTCTGCAGACATACATGTGGATAGAGCAACAACAACAAGGCAAACACGTTAATAAAAAAAACGGTATCACATCCCCTTAGATGGCTAATAAATAGTTGATAGATACATTATTAAATAAACGTGCTGCTTATTGTGCATTAATTCAGGGTGACAGAGAGACAAATCTGTTCACATATATTTCATCTGTTATATTAAACATTTCAGACTAAGTTACTATCTTGTCACCACAATAAGCATTTATAAACCACCCTGATGCATGCTCAAT
The DNA here is from genome assembly GCA_031762315.1 of Hypsolebias antenori. Taxonomy (NCBI): domain Eukaryota; kingdom Metazoa; phylum Chordata; class Actinopteri; order Cyprinodontiformes; family Rivulidae; genus Hypsolebias; species Hypsolebias antenori. The sequence goes on along the minus strand of JARVGS010000127.1, from coordinate 23,375,041 downwards.
AATCCAGGTAGAAAAATCTAAAAAAGCTAAGTCTGGTCCTCTGGACATGCAAAAAACA
>JARVGS010000127.1:23277554-23306457 GCA_031762315.1 Hypsolebias antenori | reverse complement strand
CCCCCCCCCCCCCCCCCCACCAAGAGAGAAGTGTATTGAGCAGCTAGTTATTTGAGCGCCTAGGTGTGACAACGCTAACTGTTTTGATGGCATGAAGCTTGTTAGACCATCAAAATAAATAAATAAATAAAAATCCATAAATTAGCAGCAATAAACAGCCGCAGTGTTCAAAGCATATGAAAAAGTAGCGGCTTATAGTCTGGAAATTACGGTAATTAAAAGTTAAAACTAGCAAATAGCTGAACCTTAAATGAGCAAATAGCTAGTTTAAGGATAATATAGCAACGATGACAAGGATTCAAGTTTCTTTATGTGTCATATGCAGCACATCTGGTACATGAAGTGGAACGAAATTGTGTACACAGGGTCCCAGTTACATCCAACAAAATCATGAATTGTAAAAGAAAAACAATAAGATCTAAGATATGAACTAAGAAAAACATTAAACTAAAAATAACACTTAGCACTTGTTCTTGTTAATTTTTAGACACAGGGGCCTGTATGTACGTGTGTCTGGTAAATGTTTCATTTTTGCATTTTCCTTAATTGCATTGTATTTAGTAGAAATGGCGTTTCACAACTAAATATTATCAAGACAAAATATTCCCTCCTCCCTCTGCGTTACCCTGTTCAATCACTGTTCCTTCTTTTTTATTTATTTATTTATTTTTTTAAGTTGATAACCTTAATGTTAACTATCTATAAAAATCCAAAAACTGCAGGATGGCGAATAATAAATAAAATTAAAGTGTGATTGTGTATCATTGTAACATTTTTATATAAATGATGGCAATTTATTTGCTAACTTTATTCACTGATTTTTGTTTAAAGCTGTAATCTAAATAAAACTATTAGAATTTTGACAGGTGACTTTGAGTATGTCATGTTACTAAAGGCAAACTGAGAGTAAAAATAAATGAATAAACAAGAGTGAATGTGAGTGTGAGAGAAGAATCATGTCAGAGAGAATGATGTGCAAGAGGTGGTGCATGTTTTTGATAAAACATGGGTTTCGAGACCGATCTGTGGCTTGCGTGACAGAGAAAGCTCAAGGAGAGCTCAATAACAGAGCTGTCAATGTATTCCCCATTTGAGTGTATTTTTAGTGCTGGCATCATGGCTCTCATGCATATTTCAATAGATACTTTGTATATTATGTGCGAGAGCACACACAAGCTGCAGTGAGGACTTGCACAACATGACTCCAAGAAATATGGGCTTGATTCTTCGATTTGACAGAAGAGCTCAGAGTGGCCCCAGATAGGTTGGGTTTGACTTTCAGTGGATGGGGTAGGAAGACCTTCATTGATTGCATTTTGAGACAACAAAGAGATGACATTGAATCTACAATAAGGCATGAGACAAAAAAAAAAAAGATGTACAACATATTAAACTGGCAGCGCCAGCAAACGTGTAATATTACAATGCAAACAGAAGAAAATTAATCGATGCCTTGGTATTCAGATGAAGCTGTGCACACACGTTCACAGAAGACTTTTTGTTTCATGCTGGCTTGAAGATTAGATTCTCAGACTGGACGCAAAGGTATGAATTCTAACCAGTGCCGCATCACATCACATTTGTGATATATCATCTCAGACTTATAGATTATGTCATAAAAAAGGCTCAGTCTGTGTCAGATTAAATCACATCCCTGTGGAGGTAAATCAAAGTTTATAAAGCTGTCATTGCTTTGGCGATATAGTGCCATAACTTTGTTGCAACATGTGTATTTGGTGACATTAGTTGGTGTGCCCTCTTCTCCTGAATCGCGTGGCTGACATAACACCCCCATGATTGCAGACACAGGGAACAGCAGGAAGAAGTCGTTCCAATTGCACTGAAGAGCTTTGAGACGATCAGACACCGTTTTTCCATTACATCGCAGTCATGGAATTCACTCTCAGTGGTAGCTGGATTCTATTAAACTGTCCATGTCTGTTGCCTTTGAGGTTAATATTTAATATGCATTTATCAAATTAGAGAAAATATATTATTTCATTGATTTCTGTTATGAGACAAGTGGATGACATGTCTCAGGTCTGGATAATGTAAGAGAAACTCTGTCTTTTGCTGCACAACAGTCTCCTGTTAAAATTTGGCAACAATGAGCCTTGCGGGGCTAAGCTTTCTCAGATGTCACAAGGTGTTACCCCACACTAAACACTGCACAGCACTACCAGGAGAGGGAGTTTTTCCTGGTAAAGATTGTGATTTGGCTTCATTTAAACTGGGGCACAATGCCATGGATTACGTCGTGTCTGTTCAGATTTTTAAATGATGCAGATACCTTTTGCATGAGTCATTTGCAGACATCTCAGGTGCTTCCATGTGTAGGAACTTTTTAAGACACATTATACTGTGCACAGCTCGTTAATTTTTTTATGTAAATGCCCCTCTCTTATGTTGGGTGTTTATGTTGCAGTTATACACCTGATCTATTGAATAAACATTTACTTTGATGTTTCATAATCTGAGCAAGATGTGGGAGTAATAGTGTATCAGTTCAGGCATCGCCCCCAGCTGCAGTGAATTAGTTGCATGCAAACACATAATACGTAGACTTTTAATAATTTATTAAATGTCATCACATTTGATTAGGGTAGAAAGTTGTCCTCCTTGAAAAATAGTCCAGGAAACTCTGATTGGTGCGCTCACCTGTAATCTGTCTTTGATTTAGGAGCACTGCCCACACCTGCAATGTATCAGACAGCACGATCTGCCCTGCTCTGCTATGACTGGGTCAAACTGTGGCTTTGGTTCTCTTTGTTGAAAGCAGCATCAGTTTAATCCTTGTATCATCATTCGATTGGATGACTTTATAAAGACCACAACAAAACACGTTTTTCTCACCCTTTCATTTTTAATGTTGATGGAAATCTGTTGTGGCAAAGGAGAACTTTAATCCATGACAATGCATACGTAAGAGCTACTTATTATGCGAGATCTATGCCTAAAACTTTAGAAATGACTGTCTAAGTAAACTTGTTTGTCTGTTAGCAAAATATCTTGTGAACCACTGGACAGGTTTGAAAAATAAAACTGCAGAAAATAAGATACAACTGACTGCCACAACTAATAAACATTAGTGAACAGAAATGGCTACAACTGAGTTAATTTAAGAGATACTGAGCTAAAATTTAATGTGGTAGTAGCTGAGAGTCATTCACAACACACTGTATGAACATGACATTGTGTATTTTTTTTAGTTTGATCAAAAAGGTTACAATTCCATCGTTTCTCAACATAAGATGATCTAAAACTTTGGCAGTAAAGGTGGCAAGCAATGTACATTCCCTTTAAGAAATGCTAAAGGTTTTAACCTAATTAGGAATTATGTACATATTCATTACTTCCCAGATTGAATCCACACCTTTATAGAATATCTGGAATTATAATGCTCATGAGACAAAAGCCAGATCAACAAGCTTATAAAGAAGGCTGGCTCAGTTATGGGGACTCCTTTAGACCCTATGGAGATGATTGTACAAAGAAGGATTCTTCATAGAATGAAGAACATTATAGAAAACCCTCAGCATCTTCTTCATCAGACTGGCATACAACAACAGAGTGTCTTCAGTCAGATGCTTCTTCAGATCTGCTGTAAGACAGACGGCTACAAGAGATCCTTCCTGCCCACAACCATCAACATCTATAACAACTCCTTAATGAAACCAGGATGATGAGTTACAACAACATTTAAGTTCCCTCTGGGATTAATAAATTATTTTTGAATTTGAATTTATTTGTATCACGTGTCCAGAAACAGTTTAAAAACACAAGACTGGTCACAGTAACGAGCTACATTCCTTGAGCCTTTTTGAACTTTGAGTATGCTATTTGTGAGACAGGTTTTCTTAACATGAGCCTATAAAGTATGTAACTACAAAATGAGTAAACATAAGATATGTAAGAGGAGGATGATTTTGATGATAAATTAAGAGTTGTAAAGATGTAGTTTCAAGAATGGAGGTGTATCTCCTATTTTTCAGTTGGGTCTATTAATTAATACTAAACCAATTAGTAGTTATTATCCTTTTCAGTTGCTGTGTCTAAGTCTATCCCATCCAAAATGGAAAATGGAATGGCCACTCTCACGTGTTGTTATACAGGTATATCGTCCACCAGGCTCCTATGATCAGTTTTTGTCTGAATTCTCAGAATTCTTAACCGACTTACCACTAAATACTGATAAAGTCACAATAATAGGTGATTTCAATATTCATGTAGACATTGAAACTGATAGCTCAAGCATAGCCTTTAAAAATCTAATAGAGTCAATTGGTTTTACCCAAACTGCCAGAACATCTACTCACTCTCATCATCACACTCTTGGCCTGGTTCTGATCTAAGGCATTAGGATTAATAACTTAGTAATACTTCCTCAAAGTCCTGTTCCACTAACGTTGAGGAATCCTACTTATCCTGGACAGACAGCTTTCTAAAGTACAAAAAAGCGCTCCATAAAGCTAGAACTTTATATTATTCATCTTTAATTGATGAGAATAAAAATAACCCCAGGCGCCTTTTCAGTACCATAGCTAGACTATTAAAAAATCTTATCTCTGCTAATTCATGTATCTCTACAACTATAAGCAGTGATGAGTTCATGAGATTATTTATAAATAATTTTTTTTCAATTAGGGAAAAAAAAATAAAACCAACATTCTTAGTATCGCTTCTGGTTCTGTGTCAGATGCGACAACTTAAAAAAATATCTTTAGAACCTGATTTATGTTTGGACTATTTTTATCCTCTTGAGTTCTCTGAATTGTCAAAAATAATAGTTTCATCCAAATAATCCACAAGTCTGCTAGACCCCATCACAACCAGGTTATTTAAATATGTATTTCCCTTAATAAACACATCTTGGATCTGCTTAATTTGTTGCTAATAAATTGTTACGTCTCACAGAGCTTTAAGATTACTGTAATTAAATCTTTACTTAAGAAACATAACTTTGACTCAGGAATCTTATAGCCAATTATAGACCTATATCAAATCTGACATTCATCTAAAAAATTCTAGAGAAAATAGTTGCTTGTCAGTTACATGGTCATCTGCAAAGACATATTGTAATCTGTTAAGAAATAGTCTGTTTGAATAGTTTCAGTCAGGGTTTAGAGCTCACCATAGCACTGAATCTGCACTACTGAAAGTCACTAATGATATTCTCATGGCCTCTGAAAATGGACAGGTGTCTACACTGGTCCTGTTAGACCTCAGTGCTGCATTTGATACAGATGATCACGATATTCTACAAAGTACTACAGAGGCATGAATATGATATTGGAATTACAAGAATGACTCTAAATTGGTTTAAATCATATTTATCTGATATATTCCAATTTATAAATGTAAATAATGAATCTTCATCATACACCAAAGTTAGTCATATAATTCCTCAAGGTTCAGTTCTTGGACTTATACTCTTTACCTTACCGGTATATATGCTTCCAATAGGTAATGTTATTATACAGCATGGGATAATTTTCATTATTATGCTGATGATACACAGATATATTTGTCCATAAAACTCAATGAATCCAATCAGCTACTTAGATTACAATTATGTCTTAAAGGCAAAAAATAACTAACTAACTAACTAAATAAAGTAATTAATTAATTAATTAATTAATTAATTAATTAGTTAAAAATAAAAATAAAATCATTACCCTAAATTTTCTGCTTTTGAATGCAGACAAGACAGGGGTTTTAGTTTTTTGACTTGAGCATCTTAGGGATAATTTTTTTCAGTCTTTCACCCTCCTTAGAAGACAGTAATCTGACCTCCAGTTCTAAAGTTAAAAATCTTGGTGTTATTTTTGATCAGGACATGTCTTTTATCGCCCACATTAAAAACGTTACTAGAACTGCCTTCTTCCACCTGTGTAACATCGCTAAAACTAGAAACATATTAAAAATGATGCAGAAAAACTGGTTCATGCATTTGTCACGTTTAGACTGGACTATTGCAATGGTTTGTTATCTGGGTGTCCAAATACAGTACTTCTTTAAAACGTCTTCAGTTAATCCAAAAATGCTGCTGCCAGAGTCTTAACTGGAGTAGGAGAGATCATATCCAGTTTTAGCTCATCTCCAATGGCTCCCTGTCAAATCCAGAATTGAACTCAAAATCTTACTTCTAACCTACAAAGCTGTCAACATCCTAGCTCCATCTTATGCGAGATCTTATTGTTCCATGTTTTCCCAACAGAGCACTTCACTTTCAAACTGCAGGCTTACTCACAGTCCTTAGAGTTTCCAAAAGCAGAATGGGAGGGAGATATTTTAGTTTTCAGGCTCCTCTCTTGTGAAAACAACTTCCAGTTACTGTCCATAAGGCTGTAGTGATCTAACATTCTCCATCAATCTTGTCCCAGAAGACCTTCTGAAAAGACAGATACTGTTATTCCATTAATTTGAATCCAGGACACAAATTATCTCATCAAGAGACTTTTTAATTTTGTTCTAAGTCAAATAATCAGAAGAACAATCTTCTTTTACTTTATTATCATTATTACTCTCAATATCTTGATAATCAAAACTCTAATCAAAGTCATTATGAGGACACTTCGTGACACTTTGATTAATTAAGAAAAAATAAAACAATTTAATTTGTGTATCTTTTTTCTTATTTGAATGGTGTTTTATTTCATATCAATTTTAATGTTGAAGTAATCATCTTGTAAATGAGTCCTCGAGGCTCAATGAGATTAACCTGCCTAAATAAAGGTTGAATGAATTTAAATCAACTGTCAAACAGTATTAATGATTTTTAACCTCACCATACAAGTTAAATGTTTTTTTTACTGAAAGTAACTTCATTTCTTAATTCTGTCAAAGTTCAAGAATTAAGCATTCAGACTTGGTGTGAAAGATCAAGGTTATGTTTCTGTGAGTTATTGAATCTGTTTAGAAGAATTACAGACAGTTAATCAGTTTAAGACATAACTCTGGCTGAGCTGTCTCCTTTTTTACTTTGTAAACAACTATTCTTTCACTTCCGCCTGCTTGAACTAATGTTACCTCCCTGACATCAACTAACTCCTCGCACTTCCTCTTGGACTAACCAATCGGAATGTCCAAATATCAGGAGGTGGGCTTTCCTTAAAAGTTCTGATTTCCTGGTTCTCGCCAGTCTTGTCGGAGTCTCAGTCTGTCACTGAAGTCTTGGAGTCTCTCATCTGTCTTCGTCTTGTTGATGAAGTGGAGTTGAAACTCTATCTGTGCTGTGAACAATGAGCCAAAATGCTAAGGGCGTCGTTCTACAGCCAGGGCTCACAGAATGCCTCTGTGACCCACTCAAGCTATAAGCTCTAAAGCCTTCTTAATGAAATTCCTTCAGAGGAATATTTTATTTTTGAATTCAACCGAAACTAACCGCTGCTTCTGTCGGCCAAAGCGGACCACGGGGTCGCATGAGGAGTAAACACACACAGAACCAGCTCGGACATCAAATGGACCGATGACCCCTTTTATGTCTAAAGGTTGGGTGCCAACATGCTCGCTGGAGTCGAGACATAACGTCTTCCCAAAGGTAAAGAGTCGCCAATGTTTACCAAGAGCGTACCTGGGTTTAGCCGGAAGTCGTGGGAGAGCGTGTTCATTTTCTGGTTGACACTACCCAAGATAAATCATCTCCTTTTCTCTGATTTCCTTCCCTTAAACTTTCTTTAAACCTCTAAGCCAGAGACTAAGTTAAAGTGCCTTCAGACAAATTGTTCACCATCCACGACTTAATCTGTTGTCTTCCTTAAGATATCCAATGTTTTATGCCGTAAGAAATGAATCACAACCAATCATGTGTACATGTTATGATGTTAATTTGATTATCTGTTTAATAAATGACCACATTTCTTGATGAGTCAAATATAATTAACGTCTCATGTCACTATATATTCATTTTGGTCATACTAGAGTTTAGTGCTGGACAATAATTCAATAACGATAAATATTGCGATATACTTTTATTCAATAACGATGATATGAAGTTTAAGCATATTTTCAATATTTCGATAGGATTTTACAACGTTTCACTGATGTTTTTCTTTTTCTGTTCGGGTTGAAGCGGCTGCTTCAACAACCCGCCCGGACAGAAAAAGCTGTGACACATAACGTAAGTGCGTGGTGACGTCGACATTACGCAGCGCTCAGTCCAGCAGGCTTTGCGGTAGTGGGCTAAGCTAAGCTAATCTCCAACGCGCGTTAAGTTTTCACTTCAAATCGAGTGTCCATGACCGTCAGAATGTGACTGAACAAAGTTTCACAAGCGAAGAGAAAGCAGACGACATCACTGATAAGAGAGGAAAGACTAATTTGTCGGTGTGGAAGTGGCTCGGCTTTCTAAGAGCTGTTACAACTGCAGGTTTCTTCTGCAGCGAGGTCCTACTGTTTCTTTGTGCTGCAAAACGTGACGGAGTCGTTCTAACTAGCAGTGGGAACATCTAACTTGTTTAATCTGAAGAGTTTCCACTCGATAGAGTCTGATGAGAGTCAGAAGATGAATGAAGCACAATAAATAAAGTTTGAGCCAACGTGTCCCTGAAACTAGGACGTACTGAAACAAACAGCCCCAGCGCTGCATTTTTTTTATTAATTTATTCAAAATAAAACAGATTCATCAGAAAGGAAAAAAAACACTGAATGAAAAGTTGCAGAAAGAAGAAAATAGTCATAATATCTGCCCCTTATTTAAAAATACAAAATAACTACAAACAAACAACAACCTTCACTTGAACAATCTCCAAACTGAAAACCAAACAACTTCAGGTATTCTTCACGTGCACTATACCTTCCCAACAACTTTAATCATCTTTTAAAAAATATAAATAGTTTTGGAAATGTTTATGGTGATATCAAGTCAACTTAACAATCCTGTTCCTTGATTTACAACTCAGCTCCTTCAGACTTTTTCTAAATGAAGGTTTTACAAACATTTACATTCTCTTCAGGTTATAATGACTCTTTTTTAAAATAAATTTTAATTGAATATTTGGGGGTAATATTTTTGAGTTTTATACATGACTTGTAAAATACTATATTCAACCAAATCATAAAATTTTAATAATTTAAACTGATGAAACATGTGTTGGGTGACCATAGCACTTCCTAATAATTCTTATAGCTCTTTTTTTGTAAAATAAAAATAGGATTTGTAATTATTTGCATGCTTTTCCCCAAACTTCAGTACAATAGATTAAATATGGAACAATCATTACATTATAAAATATTGTCATTCAAAAACTCTTACTTTATACAGTAATGCAATTGGTTTTGTAATTTTTATTAAGTAATTTACATGAGATTTCCATGTCAGCTTCTCATCAAGAACGACACCCAAACATTTTATTTCATTAACTATTAATTTCAATGCTGTCGATTTTAAAGTTGTTTAAAGTTAAAACTATTAATATTAACAAAGTTGAGAATTTTATGTTTATTTGACGATGATTTCAATTTTTTTGGAGGCTAAATACAAATAAAAGGTGAGCATTAATTTATTTGTATAGTTGTAGTTTTTCTGAGGCTTTTATAATTATATCGCTATTGACCGAAATTAAGAAATATATCATGATAAAAGTTTTGGCCATATCGTCCAGCCCTAAGTTAAACCTATGGAACAAGTCTTAACTAGTGAGATTACAGGTCAGTAGAGATGGAAGACACTGTGCAATATAATCCAGATTCTTTTAAACAGTCAGCATGGGACACACCAGCTCCCTGCAGCCCTGCATGAAGACAACAGACTGATCCAAAATGCAACCTTCAGCTCATTAACTGCCAGCTGTGTTGGCTGAGCTCACTTTTTAATGCTGTAGCAATTTTTTTATGAAATTGTTTAATATAAAATTGTTTATTTGAAAGCAAATGCCCATATATATATATATTTTTTTACTCATTTTTCATTTGAACGTATCTGTGGGGGGGGGGGGGGGGGGGAAAGTTGCAGTAAATTGACTTGGGGTGGCACATGTTTTTTTTTCTGTTAAAACTTCTCCAAGCAAGGAAACATCGCAATAAATACCCCAGGCATTTTATCATCCAGGAGCTGTTTAAGCCTGGAGTTTAGATTATTTTTTTCTTTCAATAGTTGGAAGTGCGGGGATTGTTTAGTTGACAGACTTGACTTATTTTTACACTGTAACTGAATATTTCAAGAGCAACATTAAAAAAAAGGTCCTGGCAGAGCGACTGTGTAATATATTATGGGACTGCTGAAGACTGAAGTAAAGAAAGGGAAAGTTGTGCTGAGGTGAGGTCTTTATTTCCACACTGACACCTGGGGGTCTTTCAGCACCTCATAAAGCACAGTAGCTTCGTAATGAGCCGTGCCGTGTGGTTTTACTCAGCTTGTGGGACTGTTGCATAAATGCCTGCTCCTATTAATGTGACCCCTGACCAGGTGAGCAGCCATTATACTGTCTGATAGCACTGGATCACCCAGTTGGTGTGAGGGAAATTAGTCTATCTGTTGTTTACTTAGGTTTAAGTTGGTGCAGGGTGTCCTCATTTTGTCGTCCTCGTTACTGACAACGTTCTCTGACCTCTTAGTTACTAATTTTCATTAAGATTCACGATGATTTTAGACAAGAAAATACGATTTTAATATCCTAAATATAGTATGTTTTGTTTGGGGAATGGTTTTGGGAGGAATCAAGTACCAGACACTTTGCTATTTTTGTATCCATCAGTTTATGTGCTCCAGCATCAACGTGTGGCACAGGGGCTGCACAGCTGCAGAAAGATCTGCAGAAGGTGGTGAAGGCAGCACAGAAGACTGTTGGAGTCAGCCTCCCCACCATCACAGACATCTATGTGCTGCTGCTTGTCCATGCTGCTGATCTCATACTGCTGATTATTTCATGCTGCTGTATTCATTCATTCATACTCATCCACCCACAAAGACTCCAGTTCGTGCTGCTGTTGTTCGGTGTATTGTTTTGCACTATTGGTGATTAGGCCTGTCACGGTAAACAATACATCAATTAATTGCATGATAAATAAAAATTATCAACCTACTTTTCATTTATCGGCTTTATCGTTTCTTCTTGTCTCTCTCTTTCTACTGAAGACACTGGATGACAAAAGGCTCAACTCTGTTGCTCCTCATTGACCCCTCCCTTTCTGTTTTCTCTTTAAAATCTGTTTTAAACATCCAAAATCGCGTTTTTTTGTATCGTTAAAATCAGCTAAGCTGGGAAGCTAAGCCATTTTAAGAATTGAAAAGAACGAGAGACCACCCATGTTACGTCAAGGAGCCTCCCTCCCATTTTTCTTAAAGATACGCTGCTCGCTCCCTCACTATCCATCCTTTGGTTCAAAAAGTTTTATACTGCCATCTGGTAGTAAAAAAAGGTACTAACCACAACAAATTAACATTTCTTCTTAAATAATACAATACAATACAAACAATAACTAATGTCAAATTTCAAACAATATTATCGTTTATCACAATACTGTAATTTCTGAGACAATTAATCGCCCAGGAACATTTATCGTGACCGGCCTATTACTGACTAGCATATGTCTTAGACCTTTTAGCGTACCGTTTGACGATCTTTTAGTGTATATTTTAGTGTTTATATTAGATCCTTATATACTGTTTCTTTTTATACTTTATATTTTTGCTTTTGTTGGACATAACTGGGACCCTGTGTACACAATTTCATTTGACCTCATGTACCACACGTGGTGAAATGACCATAAAACCTACTTGAACTTGAACTTTATTGTTCTTGCTTCATGCCAAAACATTTTATTTCTTGTTCTGAGGTTTTTATAAACGTTAGATTTCTTTAAACAGCTTAAAGTTGTAATTATTATTATTTTTTTAACAGTAACCTGTTCAAAATGGAATGAGATTTGACTGCAACGTAAAATGGCAATCTTTGAGGTACAGCTAACGGAAACGGACAATTGTTAGAATTGCAAAAGCAATTTCACTGAAGTTGAAAGTGATATATAACTATTCAAAGATCACTCTCCCTGATGGTTTTCCTGTTAAAGCATTACTGTGATGTTTGTGTACAAAGTTCAAGGGATTTCTTATCCAGGTTGCTGCTCTTTAATTATGTGCGGAGCAGAGTCTAGAATATTACCTAGGGATAAAATGCCCCCCTGCAAAGTTTGCACAGGAATGTACACGTTTTTCTGAACGAGACTTGAGCTGCGTGTCTGCTTGCAGTGGAACTATTATCCTTTTTAAAATAGCTCAAAAGTAAGAAAAAGGTTATCAAGTTTAGCGAAGGGTAGGATGAGGCTCAGCATGGATTGGCACGGACTCTAAACTGTTTTCTCTAAACTGGTTGAAGCATCTGGCTTTTGTTTAAGACATTATACATGTCTGTTACTGCTCAAGAGGCACTATTGCTGTCGTTCTGGCTAATCTTTAACTTGCGAGTGCGCACATATCACAGATGTGGACATCTGGCATCAATGTACTATTGTTGCATTCATGTTTATCCAAAGCTCTGAAGAAGTTTCTAAGTAGAGCACAAAACAAGAGATTCTTTGGTATTTGAATTAGTTAGAAAATGTTGATTTGAACGAGTCTCAAATATTTGACTAAACTAAAGCCACAGTTTTTTTTAACAAGTGTAAAATAATATCAGTGAAGAGCTTTGTCCCCATCTAACCCTCCCTTTGTTTGCCTTGAAAGTTCAGCTCAGTCCAACTTCAGGCAGTAATTGTACCCTTAAAAAAAAAACTTATCCTCTAGTCCTTTTTTTCTATCTTTACCAGCACTTATGTTGGAACATAAACACAATTTGTGTTGTGGATGCAGTTTATAGAAATGCAATGTGTGGGATTTTAATTCTGGTAGTTTGCCGGGACATGCAGAGATAAGAGATAATCTGTTTCAAGCGTCTGCTTTTTGAAATTAAGTCTCCTTCTGTTGTGCGGCGTGGGCGATCAGTCCTCCTTCACTGCCGGGCGTGCAGACGTTCAAGACACTGACACTGCAGGGAGCTTTAAGTAACCAAGTCCTGGATTAGCGGAGCGATTTGGTGCATTTGCAACATGCAACCTATTTGTTAGACATTCCTGTATGCTTGCTGGTGACTGCGGGGAATTTATGAGTCAGCTTTAATCAGGCCGCTCTGCATGATTAGACATTTGGGAGCTTTTCTGTTTGCGTTCATTAAAGTAGATTTACTTGGAGACCCCAGTCTTCGAGTTCCAACTCTTTATTTTAAATTCTGGTACATGTTTGATCTGTTTTGTCCTCGTCTGTATGCCTGTACTCTTTACTAAACCGTATGTTGAGTTTTAGGTCCAACCCCACAGTTTCAACCTCTTATCTAAAGATGGTCCGTTACGGTCTTAAAATGATCAACATGACTGTTGAAATATTAACCGGTTAATGATGTTTCACCATATGCAGTTTATGAAAAGCCTTGCTTAGATGGAAAGATAAGATTAGCAAACTTAAATTAACTAGCATAACTGCTACAATTTGGTAATTTCTTCTGTAAACTTGTAACAGGCAGACACATAGAGTTGTCATTTTGGAAATAGTGGATCATTAATGTAGGTGTACCCAGTATTAATAGTTTAAAAATGGTAACTGTTAAACTGACTAAATATCTTCACATTTAAAAAAAAAAAAAGAATGTTACACTGCAATGCATTTTGGGTAGATGACATAGACTAGTTGCTTCAGTGTGGGACCCATCCAGCCAGAACAACAGTTTTGCACAATGTTTGATGTTCAGCCCTTTAATTTGAACGGGAGGACAATGACAGAGAGGGTGATGCAGAAATGACTCAGCATGTATTTGAAAACGAGGAACTGAATGGATCAAGAGCCGAGTCGGCCGTAAGCGCTGGTGTTTGTGCTGCCGCTTGCAAATGCTGCCTTAAAGAGAGCTTATGCTGCAAAGAGTTTTGCTTTGTATACAAACACAAATATTCTTTGTCATTCGCACCACATGTGGTGGAACGAAATTATGTACACAGGGTCCAGTTGCATCCAACAATAAAATGTAAAAGAAAAACAGTAATAACATCTAAGATATGAACTAAGAAAAACATCAACTAAAAACACACTAAGCACTAATAGCACTTTCTTCTAAAACGAAAAAACAAAAAAATCATGACCAAAAAAACTGCTTGATACTCTCCTGAAATACACAGCAGAGTTTTAATACACAATGATTGCTTTATAAATTGATGGTAGAACCCAACATTTCATATTTACATCAGTGAACTTTTTAATATATACAGTATATATTTAGAGATTTTGAACCATTGGTCGATGCAGAATACCCCACCACCACTTTTCAGTGACATGTACTGATTTCATTAAAGAGCAGGATTCTCTTTTCTTATGATGGTAAAAAAACAAGAAATTTATATGAATAGATCATTGTATTATTTAAAACTAAATCGTTATTAGTAATATTAGTTTATTAAGTAAATATATTTCCAGTCCTTTATTTGAGTGATGCATCCTGTGCTTACTTTATCTCAGACATTCATCACTAAAACTTCTCAAATAGTCTGTGAATCCTCTGCAAAAGAAAAGTAACTGCGGAGTAACAATGATCAAAGCTTCATGTAAAGGTGAGGCAAAGGAAAGCCAGTGCTGCAAATCAGATCTGCCTACAGCAATGACAAATGTTTGTTCCTGTTTCTATCCATTTAAGTAAATAATTAATTGGTCTGTATTTCCGATGTTTTGATTTTCCATGATGAACCTCCAGTTATTTTATTTTTCTTCTCCTCTTCTGCAGAGTCTGGAAACACTGGATGGAAATGTTTGGAGCCACGCTCTCATCATGACATCATTGATCAGCTGACTGTCGCCTCACGTTACACCCATGTCCCCGTTTAACTCTTCTCCGATGAGAAATCACTGCATATGAATTAGTCAGAAAGGTTTCAAGTAAGAATTATTGCCATGAAGATCATCAATATGTCACTAAAGCTGAGCGTTCTACATTTAAAACTACTGTGTGACACAGTTTGCAAGTGGAAAACCTGGTTAAAGTTCTGAAACATTAGACCTCTGCAGAGGAGGCTGCTGCAAGAATGCTGTGTGTTCTGAGGCGCCGCTCTATATTTAACAAATCATGGGGTTTGCTGTGCTGCATGCTCACGCACGAGAACACCCACCAGAAAGGAGACAGCATGGTTCTGCTTAGACTTGCTTGACCTCATGTGGATCCGGGTTGCAACTGAAGCAGGACAGGTAGGAAACTGTGTGGGTGTGCACTAAGAGCAAGCCAACGAATGGACCACAAACGCAATTTATATCTAACCTTATAATTTTAGGTCTTAGGAAACTTTTTTGTATTTACTGCATACAGTATATTGCATAATTACATTATTTCATTAATAAATCAGAGCAGTTTGATATTAATATGCTTGTGCTTTACTAAACAATTGTAATATTTTCTGATTTAAATGGTTTTTATGAACTTCAGCTTTGGTATTCAAAGTGCAAAGAAAGAAATGCATCTGTAAAATTGTCTAGTCATCTTCAACTCTTACAATAATCTGAATACAACATCAGGTACATAAATATTACCCCACACCATTAATGTGTTAAATCTAAGCCAAACTGAAGAATTACTGTTGAATTCTTTGGCTTGTGTCATCTTTACCTCCTGGAA
This sequence comes from Hypsolebias antenori, assembly GCA_031762315.1. Classification (NCBI taxonomy): domain Eukaryota; kingdom Metazoa; phylum Chordata; class Actinopteri; order Cyprinodontiformes; family Rivulidae; genus Hypsolebias; species Hypsolebias antenori. The sequence goes on along the minus strand of JARVGS010000127.1, from coordinate 23,290,837 downwards.
GCAGTCGCCTCCTGTGTGACCTTCTCTGTCTCTTACGTCACAGCCGAAGACTTTTGGCCCACTCTTCTTTACAGCACTGCTGCAATGTCCTAGAGCAAAGGGCAAAGATAAATTGACAACATTTCAGTTTGGTTCAGATCTAATTGTTTTACTGAAAAATTGCTCATTTTTTTTGGTGCACATTCTTTAGCAGGTGTGTTTCTCTGGGTCAAGTTTCCACTGTAGATAGTGGGTCACATATTTGACTTTGGAATACTTTGGTGCAGGAAGAAGTTTATTATTGACTGCAAGGCACAAAGACACAAATCACCAGCCCTCCACCGCTGTGCTTAATAGCTCATATGTAGTTTTTGTGATAACATTCAGTGTTTAGGCTTCACATGTGCATGTAGGCCAAACATCTCACGTTTCATCTGTCCATGGGGGGAAAAAAGGACACCTTGCTCCAAAAACATTGTAGAGTGTTTGAATGCAAAGTAGTAAATTTAAGCTTTAACAAGTTACTGGGTCTGACATTTCAGATTTGTTTGTTGGGTTTTCGGAGGATTTAAATTTTGCACGGTCTATCCAAATTTCCTTGGACATCCATTCTTGAGAAAATCAGCAGCTCTTTTAATGTTCTTCTTTGTGAATAATCATCGTGGACTTCAGCTTAAGTGAAAATACTCTCATAACCCTTTTCAAATTGAAGAAAGCAATCTACCTGTTAATGTTTCCTCTTCAATACTGAGTTAAAACACACCTGACTAAAATGCAGTTTTTTTAAAGGTGCTCTCGCCTGGTGATGATCAATTATATTAGTATTGTTGATTGGCAGAACCTGAATTCCCACAGAGGAAGTAAAGAGGGAAATGTGTTTTTATACTCTGCTTTTATACTTCAGATTGTTTAATGATATACAGTAGTTAATGTGTACTCACCAAAAACTTTTAAAGCCAATGTAACAAAGGGTTATCTTATACTTTGAATGAGTTTTTTTGCAGTAATTTTCCAGACATTTTGATGCTCAAATCTGAAGTTTGGACATGCACTCAATAGAAAGCACTCAGTTGAATCAACTGAAAACTCCATGGAGACAATAGTCTGCATGCTTTACTCAACAAAGCTGACCGTAAATATATGCCAATGCATAAAAATGATTAGAGTTCTCAATCCAAAATGGCTTTTGCATGGACAACACCATTTTTACCTGTATTTAGTCACTTCAGCTGTAAACAAATGCATGTGGAATATGGCACCCGTTCACAAGATTTGCTTTCAATTTGTTGATTTAAGGACACATTATTAAAAAAAAGTAACGTGTATGGTTTTTTATTGCTTTTGGGGGCAATGGTCTTCATGATATTACAATGATTACCTTTTATATGACATATCCTAATGTACCAGTATTGATCTAATTCAAAATGCAAATGAAGACCAGATCATTTCTCTTACAGATCCTTGTCCACCAAGTGGGTGCAAATTAAAAACACCATGAGTCTATGAGGCAGGTTTAAATGGTTTATTTTATTTGTTTGTTTATGTTTACAGGTTGAATCGAGCCCAAATCAAAATGGATGACTTTGAGTACAGTGTGGAGATCAGTGATCGTGACTGGAAGTCCTTCTTTGCAGAGTGTGAGGAGTGCAGTCTGCTCCCTCCTTCGTTAGCAGGTGTAGATGATTCAGGGATGAGTGACATGGATGAGCACTTCCGTGCTCAGAGGATGCCGAGAGTTAACTCGACACCAAATTTCTCAGAAAATGACTTTGCTATTGACAGCCCCCTCAACGGTGTGGGGTCTCCTGTGGAGCACTGCTTGGGGAAGCAGGGACTTGGAGTTGACAGCGTTCTGTCGGGCAGTGAGGAGGACATCCACATGCAGTCTGTCAATATGTTCTTTGAAACGTTGAAAGGTCTCACTGAGGTTCAGTCAGGCCAAGAGAGAGTTGGAAACAACAAAGGGGTGAAACAAGAGCAAGGGCGTTGTGGTGATGGGCAGCAAGCCAGTAGAAGGACTTGTCCTACGTCAAAAGCACTGCTTGACAGAGTTGAGATAGAATTTGGCAAAGAGACCATCAAACCTGTTGACGCTACTGGAACATTAAATGCAAAGAAAATAGCTGAAGCTGAGTCCATCAGTTCCTCAAAACCTGCAACCTGCAGTAACTCTGCATTCAGTATTTGCAAAACAGCTGAAACAGAGTTATTTATTAGAAATGAAACATTCATGGAAACCCAAAAGAATGAGAAAACACAGTGGAATCAGTCACAAAACTCACATGAAAGGACGGCTTGCTCTGACATGACCCCTCCATCATTCAACGTGGAAATGTGTAGAAGTATGGATGACGTTACCCAAGAAGGTTTGTTGAAATGCCAGGAAATTATCTGTGCAAAATGCAGTTTGAGTAAAGACCACAGTCCCACCCAGGAGCTGTCTCCCTCCGTCGCCATGAAGAGGAAGAGGAGAAAGAAAAAACGACTCAGCGTGGAGGCAGGTGAGGATGAGGAGTCAAGCGAAAGGCACGTTTCAGCCAAGCAGAGTGACTCAAAGGAGGAGCTGCGTATGCTAAAAGAAGGAGGATTGTGTCTGTGTTTTTCTCAGGACACGTTTAATTATTTAAAAGAACCATCAAAAGATCTCACGTGTTTTTACACTTCCAGTGCAGCCCTCAATGGCTTTCCAGGGCATGTACTGGTTCAGGATGCAAAAGATGAGCTTCCCCACTCAGTTTCTCCAAATGACAGTCAAAACCATCAGAGTAGATCCACAGAAATAAGCTCAGCTGAAAATCATTCAACTAACCATGGGTGTGATGGGAGTCAAAATGATGCCGATGTTACGTCTGCAGCAAGCAACCGTGCTCACGAGGCAACAAATTTACAAGCACGCAACAAACTACAGACTCAAGAATCAGCTGGAACAGAACATTTTAAAAGTCAAGGTGTAAAAACAAGCGGTCTCCAGTTTGACAGGATAAGTGCTCCTGTCATGAACTGTGCAAATGAACACAATCTGAAACATTCAGCGCCAGAGGTTAAATCAGTCATTTTACCATGTGAAGAAGAGTCATGTGCTGCTCATGTGGAAGTCATCCAAACCGTCAAACTATCTGCTGCTAAGTCAGTCCTGGCTGCAGATGCTGGAAATTCTGGCCGAGCTCAGCGCGTGCTGTGTGAAAGTGAGGCTGAGCCCCAACAACAGTTGGAAAATGGCTGCCACAACACCAACCATGGCCACGCTCCACTGGAAAACGTTCGCCTTTCTGTGTCTTCACTTCAACCGAGGAAATGTTCACTCCCAGATGAGATTTCAGCTCAAGTTACCTGCACTGATTTAAAGCCCAACTGTATTAATCAACCATCTATAAGCTCTTTGTCCGAAAAGCAGCCAAAGGATTGTCCTACAGAGACTCATACCTCAGATATTTTATCAGAGAAACCCAAAAAAGAGAAAAGAACACAACTAAAACCATCACAAATATTGAATTTAACAAGTCAGAGTCCAGAAACTAAAGTGCCCTTGACTGAAGACCTTAACAGTATCACAACTGTGCCATTTGGCTGCACTCTGGACACAAAAGCTGTCATTTCAAACACAAATGAAAACCTTGCAGATGCGTCAGCAAGTCTGTGTTCATCTGCCAGTAAACACAAGTCTATTCAAACAAACCAAAATGCACAAATCTTGTCAGAATGTGGCAAAGATGCAGCTACATCTGGAACCACAAACCAAACAGAAACAAAGAGTGATTTCTTAAGCAAAGCAGAGGAAACGGTGACAGCATCTAAAGATTTAGACAGACCTGAAAAGACAGAGAACTCAGTGTTTGCCATGTCGTCTTTTTGGAACGACATGGAGAAGCTGACAATAAATGATATTTTGGGGTTAAAGAAACTCAGTAAAGCTGCACCTCCTGGAATCCTCCCAGCTGTGCAGGAAAGTGATGAGGCTGAGATGTTTCCTGTGGCTGATTCAGATGTTTTTACCACGATGGAGGAATCCAAATCTGACCAAACTCCTGAAGAAATGATAAATTCTTCTTCTTTAAAAACTGTGAGCTGGGAGAGTGCACCCGTCCCAGTGAGCTTGACACCGGACCAGCCTGGTTCTGACATTTACTCTGAGTCAGCATCTGTTTCTGACTCATCCCAACCTGTTCTGACTGAAATGGCTCAAAAGTGCCTCAGAAAAATGGCCAAAACCGTCAGCGTGCACAACTTACAAGCTCTGGAGTCGAAGTCTTTTGACTACACGTGCAACAAAGGAGCTGCACACATTTTAGAAAAACAAACAGAAGAGTATGAGTATTTGACTGAGAATGCTGCGCCACTGAAAGACAAAGAAAGTAGTTGTTTGCCCTCATCTTGCACAGAGAGCTACAGCATCTCTTTCACGGATATATTTCAGTACCTCTTTGGAGGGAAGCCGTCAGTTTCCAGCCAATCCGCCTCAGATGACAAAACCTCCGACTACACCAGTGGAAGCTCTGTCCCTGAAACATACGATCATTTCTTCTCAGAGTTTGACAGTGAAAGCTTCTTTTATCCACTCACAACCGTAGAAGAGGAAAACAAAGACAAGTCAGTTCCCATATATTCATATTCTCGCTCCACCACTAAAGGGCTACAGTTCCCGGAGGCCTACGAGCATTTCTTTGCATCTTCTTCCTCGGATGACTCTTCAGTGGAATCTGAAGAAGAAGACGACTGCAGCCCAGTGAAGGTGGTGAGCCGTTTCACTCACAAAGCGAGCTCCACTCAGCTTTCCAAAGACATGTACGAGGATTTCTTCACAGACAGGGACCTCAGGGAGGACTTTTTCTCCTTGAAGTCACTCTCCTTCAGGAAATTTAGTTTCCCAGCACCTGCAGACCAGAATCAGAAGTCAAACGCATTGGTCCCCATGAGGAAGACTCACAGTCTGAAGATTGGTGCTCCGCTCAATGTGATGGGAGATCAGGATGTGATGTTTCCCAATCCGCTGCTCTACAACCTGGAGGACAGGATCTGCAGGCAGCTGGCACAGCAGCCTTTCAGACATGGAGAGCTGCAGGCGGCTGTTTCAGATCCGAGTAAGTTCACTGTCATGAAAGTGACAAAATGTGCAAATGGATTAAGATCATGAACACGTTTCTGTTATAATGAAGTTGTAAAATGAGTTTGCACATTCTAACAGGCCTGTGAATGTGTCAGAAACAACACAACAGAATCACAACCAGTAACTCAAACCTTGAAAACAACGCACTCTCATGCAACACGGCAAAACATCACATCAGTTTGGGTTATTTCGACTCTCAGCTACAAATTTTATCTCCTTGTCTGTTAAATGGACTGAGTTGTAGAGATTTCTGTGTCGAGACAACAGTTTAACATCTAAAGCTTTAACCAAATATCTTGTGCTAAGTGTAGCATTCAGTTTGCTTTGCATGACTTTCAGCTGCTACCACACCAGATTTTGGTACATTTTTAAAACTGAGTTTGCTGTGACGGCCATTTTGAATGCGTTTGACTACAAACGTTAATCAGCTGTAGAGGTATATCCTAAAATGATTCCAACCATGTTTCCATCTGGTGATCTATGAGATATTTTACTAACAGACAGGCAAGGTTGACTTCATATAAGGGCAAATTTTTAAACAAAGACCTGCAATCTGTTTACCCCTCAGTATCTGTATTGACTGAATTATAGTATTTTTTTTAATATATATTTTTTATTGTCATTTGGATGTGTCAGCCATCTTGAATTACAATAATCAGTTGTGGAGCAGCAGGGATAAAATTAAAACAAGATTTTGACTCAACATTGTACTCTAAATAATAAGTTTTTGTAAACAATATGAAATATGCATTTTTGTGCATGAATCCATTCAGTCATAATACAGCATTTGTTAAAGTCTGTTCGAGGAACCACAAAAAGTCCAAACATACTAAGATCATATATTTCTCACAGATGGACTTAATTTACATAATTATGTGTCTTCTGAATGTGATGGACGGGGATTAAAGCAAACAACATAGATAAATATGTGTACTCAGGTTTCTAATATATTTTCATTATTTTTAAGAAGATTTTTTTTTCCCCTTTGTTTAACGTCATTGGCTTCAATCAAAAAATTGTCAGGTCTTCTGAACCAGTTTGTCCTTCTTGAATCTAGCGTCTAACAATTAACTCTAACTAACTAACTAACTAACTAACTAACTAACTAACTAACTAACTAACTAACTAACTAACTAACTAACTAACTAACTAAATAACTGACTAACTAACTAACTAACTAACTAAATAATAAATAAATAAATAAATAAATAAATAAATAAATAAAACATTATATGACATTTGTCCTGTTCAGTTTGGTTTGTTAAGTCTCCCTCACATGTGGAGGGTTGTGAAGCAGAAATGTCACTTGCTGTAACAGCCATCGTGACAGGGACAGATTCTCTTTCCTCAGCTGTCAGATGTAGTTGTAAGAACGTGGAGTCACAGCCAACACGAACGGTGCTACGTGATAACTTGACTTCACTCAATGAGCTGAGCTGCCACCAGGGCGCATTAATTCATGTCTGCAAAAGAAGCATCAAGATACCTGAAAGTAGAGTATTCATTATACCTTTGTTAGAGTCATCTTTATTGTCATTGCACCAAAGTACAATGAAATTACATTTCAGTACAGCCCATCCAAGTAAAATAATGTATGCACAAACAGACATGGGGAGATGGAGGTGTCTGAGGCTGTGGCCTCATGGGAGGCGCTGCCCTTTTTGTTTAGATAAGGATAAGAGAAACATGAGGGAAAAGGACGTATAAAAAAAACTCTCACACTGTGTCCCACAAAACATACCTCAGCACAAAAAAGCAATATACTGATGACATCATGATATGTACAGACGCATGAGGAAGGCTGACAAAGGTGGTGAGTTTGTCTGTGGACATTGCCAGATAGTCCCCATTGTCCTAATAAGATGGTGCAGATTGTGCTTCATATACGAAGTTGGTGACTTCTTTGTAGGAAATATGTTGTCTGAGGTTCTGACCAATCTTCAAGGCCAGCAGCCAGAATCAGAACTTCAACCAATAAATAGTCTTTTGTGTTTGAATATAAAAAGTGCAATAGTTGGAATGAACAAGGTGTGACAAAGAAGAAACATCTGAGAGTTTTTTGCATGAAAAATGTCAACTCTTTGATTTGAAATCGTGTTTTTTTTGTGTGTGTGTGTGTTCCTAACCCTCTGTGTTATTCGTTCCTCTTTGTTTTAGGGTTAGACGCCCCACTCTTGCCTCTGAAACAATCGGACATGTGTCTGGTTTGTATTGCGTTTGCTTCATGGGTGCTGAAAACTGCAAACCCACAAGTTGGAGATGCCTGGAAGGCTGGTGAGTATCGACACAGTTTCATGGTGCAGAAAACCTGCACACATATAAAATAATGCAATTACAAAACAACACTTTTGGTTTAATCTATGCAATACTTAAACTTGAATTTTAAGTTGAAACTCTGAAACAAGACTGAGACATATGTTAACACTACAAGTACCATACCATACCACTTTATTTATAGAGCACTTAAAACAGCAACAAGGCCACCCAAAGTGCTGTACAAACAAACAAAACACAGGCAACACATAAGCAACATACAAACTGAAGTAAAAATAATTAATTTCTCAAGTAAAATTAACTAAGTACTCAAGATTTGAACTTTACTCTCATACGGTATGTGCCTTCCCAAACAGACAGAGTCTGAGACTGAGTTCTGTTTCCGATAAGCCAAGCTTCAAATGTAACAAGGTGTACAGTTTTATTGCTATATAAAGAATTTCATAAATTTTTTATTGTTTTTGTTTTTCTGTTTTTATTTCCACACAGTTCTTCTAGCTAATATAAGTGCTCTGTCAGCCATCCGGTACCTGCGTAAATACATCAAAGTGGAGTCAGCAGCCAGTGAGAGGAAATCACATCAAGAAGTTCTGACAGGGTCTTTCTGCCTCTAAATGTCATTTTTATTTTTTATTTTTTTTCTGTGAGCCACTGTGAACCTCTGAGAAGAAGTCTCTGCTGTATGTTTTGTGGCATGTTTGCACTATATTTTACTTTTCTCAAGTTTCATTGATCTCTTAGTAAAAAAAAAGTTATTAGAAGCAAATAATTTAAGTGATTGCACCATTTTTGTATGACTTTTATGTGTCTTTAACATTTGAAAGCATCCATATAAAGTACCGGACGACCAAATGCAAGCTTTGTAAATAATGTTCAGTATGCTGTGAAGAAAGATGAGAGGCAGGTTTACTCTGAGCTGGATAGTTTATAGATGAATGTGTGATAAAAATAGATTATCCTAAGACACTTTAAGAATTCATGATGGTGCCTTTGTCCCTGTTTGTTTTTATTTCATTATGTTTACGAAGCTTTTTTTTCTGAGGTTTGTACACTATTTTCCCCACAAATTCCCTACATTAGACGTGGTAATTTAAATACTTCCCCAAATCGAAATGATTCATTTTGAAAACAGTGATCTGTGTATCAACTATAATAAATTATGAGGGCATTTTTCCATCAGAAATTGTTTTTAAAGTAAACACCGTATTGTTTTGTGATGTAGGTTGTTTTGAGCTGTTGGTTTATTTTTATTTAAAATACAGTGAAAATGTATATAAAAAGTGTTCTGGTCTGTTTCAAAAATCCTTCAGTCAACACTTCTGACCACTAGAGGGCGACACAGGTTCACAAGAACTTGATCTGACATTTCAAACTTAAGAAATTTAGTCAGTTTTTATGGGGTGGAAACAAAAAACATACAAACTCAAACCTGATATTTAAACATTTTACTAAACAATATATATTATTACTGTGTTTAATATAGGTGCACTAAAATGTTTTGAAATGAGTATTTCTCCTCCACATGGTGACAAACTTGTAATATAATGTAGTGTCCCCGCTACATACCTTTTGGGATGGTTGATTAAGTGAATATCTGAACAGAACATCAATGATAATATTATTCTTAATTATTTGCTGTTTGATTATTATATGTTAATATTGTCATGTGAAAATGTTCTGTGTTTGGTAACTTTAAACTCTGAGCTAAAATAGTGAGCAAGAAAAAAAAAAAAAAAGATTACATTAAGACAAATCCTGGTTCAGAAATGTTTTTGTATCAACAGTTTAACATAAAATATAAATATTGGGGAAAATGACTACAATCTCAATTTAAAAATGTAAGGAATACAACAAGTATACAGGTCGCATTGGTATCATTTTTTTCATGCTCACAAAAAAAAAACTGCTGCAAGTCTTTGTGCTGGGTCAAATCTGGACCGAGCCAACACTGGTTTGGTTCTCAGTTTGAGTCATGCTGAATTAGTCTTTTGAACCCAAAATGGGTTGAAATGACTACTCTGTTGAATAGAGCTACTAATAAGGTGATTTCAAATGAACAATCCAAAAGCTGGGTTATTATATGATTACAGTGAGAGTTGGTGCTAGACAGCTAGTTCTAACCACTACTAGCATCTTGCTAGCTCCAAATAATGTTACTTTAGCTAACCAAGTTCACAGTTTACTGCAAAATAAAATTATTGGGAGCCTGTGATCAGAACATTAAGCAGGTTCGGCTCACTGGACCAACATAAAAATGTGAGTGGGAAAGGTGAAGCACCCACACCTGTCTTCATCCTTGTTTGCCCCACTCTGGGCCCTTGACCCATCTGCAATCACATGCAAAGAACAAAATAAAGTTATAAACAAAGCCAAAGAGTACCTGCTTACCTTTATTAATGCATCCAAAGCAAAGGTTCAGTCAAGTCTTGGTTAGTCAACTACTAGTTTAAAATAATGGAGGATGAAATGGCTCATTTTTGACCCAACCATTGAGTTAAAACTTTTGGACCCAATATTTAGTCAAACCATCACGAGCTATGACCCACAAGCTTTAACTCAAGTTTTCAAAATGACCCAGCAGTTTTTAGTGTGATAACATTTATCCAACCTTTATTTATACAGGTTAATCCCACTGAGCCTCGGGGACTCCTTTACAAGAGACCTAAAACATAAATCTAGTCTCTTATACATTTCTTTCTTTCTTTTAATCAGATCTTCGATCTTTTGCTGTTAAAGTGACATGGCACTATCCTAAAATATAAAAAAATAAGAATATTTAGAAAGAACAAACAAAAACATGTTAAAACTTTTTAAATTTTATTTTCAAATATTAATAATAATAAAAAAAAACTCATCAAACAAAAAAACAACCCACACAGGCATCAGTAGGGTGCAGCGGTAGTTTCAATATTTGCACTTTTACAAAAATCAGCTGAAACGACATCAGTTTGTTTCAACAGCGTACCATATAAAAAATAATATATTTACAACATTTACAAAAATGTACAGATAATCTTTTGTGAAACAAGCTCTAATGGAATGTTTTGTTGCATATGTTAGAATAAACGGAGACTTACAGACAGTAACAAACAAAAAATGTTTTTATAGTCCTGAATGTACTGCATATTGAACAAGTGCAGTTATATAATACATTAAAATAAAATTAAAGCTACATATCATTCGTAGTACTCTCCTGTCTTCTCTCCTAAATGCTACATATTAAATAAACTGAACTGCGTCCATCGCTGGCATCTCCACCACCCAGCGTCTGACAAAGCAGTTCCTGCGAGTCATTGCTTCACACTCTGGGAGCAACTGCGGCTGGGATTGTTGCCTTTTATTATCCCTCTGATAGTGATCTGTTGTTTGCACATGTCCAGACAAGTACCGGACTATTATTCAGTTTCATGACCATCTCTGCTGAGTTGCCATAGGACCAAGGCCTTGGGACTCAAAGTGTAATCCTGTCCAGTGTGTTGAAATTCCAGGCACTGACTGAATCATTCCAGTCTCGTGGTCGTACTCCCAAATGTTGTCATAGTCCACTTCCTGATCATCTGGATCTGTGGGTTCCAGGTATGAATGAAGATCTGAAAAAGCAAGCAAAGATTTAAAGGCTTTTAGTTTTAAGCGATGAAACCTAAACCTTGTCCAAATTCTAGAAACTTGGACAGAAGCCCAGAAACTTTACCCTCACAGTGAAACATGTGGCGTGAGATACTCCTGTGGCACCACTTTCATCCTTTATTACAACAGGTTCTCTTTCTAACAATGTCAAAGAACAATCTGACTAATTAAGCCACATAGTAGCAACAAGTTTAAATCATTTTTGGTGATAAATTCCTGTTTGTGCTGCCAGTCAAAATGGACGAGTGTATCCTGTCTGACCTGTATGTTTTACTGTACTTTACTTCCTGTTGGTAGTAGGAGCTGCACTATAGGCTCCATTTATTTATTATTTTTTTTAATTTATTTTATTTATTTATTCATTTATTTTAACTTTAAAACAGAAAGACAATTTCAAAAAAATAAAAAAACAATACATTAAATGAAAGGAAGCAGAAGAAGAAAAATTTCTTATATCTGCTCCTTAACTAAATAAATTAAACTATCAATTTAAACAATAATCCTCTATACATAATACAGCAAAACACATAAATAATCAAAATTTACCATTTAGAATTCATTTAATATTAATTAACTTATATGTATCTTTTCAACAAAATAGTTTTAATCATTTTCTTGAATATAAACATTGACTCCACTTTTTTTTTTACGTCATTTTCCAAATTATTCCATAGACCTATCCCTGTGTTGTAGTAGACTTAAGGCTGGTTCTATACTTTGGCTTTACAAAAATATCTATTCCCTTTAAATTATAACAACTTTTCCTTTTCACAAAAAATGTTTGAATGTTCGATGGCAGTAAGTAATTTTGATCTCTATACATGAGTAAAAGAATATTATAGTCTACCAAATCATAGAACTTAAGTAATTTCAATTTACAAAACAAAATACTAGAAGGATGACAATAATGCTTTCTTGTTATAATTCTTATAGCTCTTTTTGGAAAATAAAAATAGGCTTAGTTATGGTATTACACGCTGTACTCCAAACATTAACACAATAAGTTCAATGCAGGACTATAATTGAATTATAAAGCAAATACAAAGCACTATTATTCAATAAGTCCCCTACTCTATACAATACTCCAATGGACTTAGATATTTTAATTTTCACAAAATTTATATGCTGTTTCCATGACAGTTTATCTTCTATAATTACGCACAGAAACTTTACCTCATTCACTCTACATATCTTAACACCATCAATTTTGAAAAAAAAATAAAAAAATAAAAAATCCAGGTATCTTTTTTTTTTTTTTACTAAATATCATAAAATTAGTTATCAATATTCAAAGATAACTTGTTTCATTTAAACCATTTTTGAATTTTAACAACCTCCATCTGTATTAAATCAAACATCTGTTCCAAGTCTTTACCCAAACAGTAGAAAGTTGTATCATCAGCAAATAAGACAAATTTAAGGATATTGGACACTTCAATTAAATCATTTACATATAAAATAAATAACTTAGGTCCAAGTACTGAACTTTGTGGTACTCTACATGAAGTTCTGCATAAATTTGATCTTACATCCTCCATCTGCACAAACTGTTTTCTGTCCCTCAAATAATTACTTATCCATTGCAAAGCAGGACCTCTAATACCATATTGATTCAATTGATCAAGTAGAATGATGTGATCAATAGTGTCAAATGCTTTCTTTAAATCAATAAATATACTTATACAATGTTGCTTTTGATCAACCACTGTAGTAATTTGTTCTATCAACTCTATGAGAGCCAAGGATGTTGAATTGTTTGAACTAAAACCATATTGACTATTACTTAAAATATTGTGTTTATCAAGAAATTTATCTTATCTAGTTACAAACAGTCTTTCGAGAATTTTTGAAAATTGTGGCAACAAAGATATCAGTCTACAGTTACTAAATTCACATTTGTCTCCATTTTTAAAAAGAGGAACTACTTTAGCTATTTTCATTCTGTCAGGGAATATTCCTTTTGAAAATGACAAATTACATGGTTCAATCACATCACTCATTATTTCCTTTACAACCACCATATCCATATCTTCACAATCCTTTGATATCTTATCAGCAATTTTTTAACTACCTTCATTATTTCCTCCTTATCTGTTCCACCCAGAAATATACTGTTTATGCAACCATTTCTTAAATAACACATTTTTTCCCAATTTAGGAATAGAAGCAGCAAGGCTAGACCCAACATTATATATAATATTCTTTCTTGTGTTTTCTTATAATCCCAACTAATTTATTTTTGTACTTTTTATATTTATCTTCAGCCTCTTGAGTTCTTGATTTCAAGAAACATGAATAC
>JARVGS010000127.1:23239586-23255396 GCA_031762315.1 Hypsolebias antenori | reverse complement strand
TGTGCTTTCAGTTTCGGTATCCGGCCAAATCGGTATCCGGCCGGGCCGTAGGAACGGAACTCGGCCGTAAACCGAGGACTACCTGTATTATTAAACACTAACATGGCTCGTTTACATTATTTACATTATCCTCTGCAAGCTGTCCTGTTTGTTAAGCAGACCAAAAAGACGCATAAAGAACATATTTCTACTTTTAATGCCTTTTCAGCATGTTTTTGCTGTTGGATGAAGCTCTGCTAACAGAGTAGAACTGGGTCATCTTGATGGTTCAGCTGGCTAAGGTATGTCTCATTTACAGTAATTAAATTCATTTAACCTTTATTTATACAGGTAGTCTTATTGAGCCACGGGGACGCATATTCAAGAAAGACTTGTTTGGGAATAGATGGTGGGGGTTAAGGGACTTGCTCAAGGGCTCAAATTGGGGCAAATGAGGTTGGAGGCAGGTGTGGGTGTTTCACCTTTTCTACCCACATTTTGATGCTGTCGGTCCGGGGAGTCGAACCGGCGACCTTCCATCACAGGACCACCTTCTCTAGCTTCTGCTCCACTATTCCACTGGACCAATTCCCTGGACCCATCCCAAGTTATTTGTAATCTCCTCACATTTTCTACTTCTGTCTCTCGTGTATAGTTTTGTGACAGAAACAACTTAATATTTCAAAGAGGAACAATATGTGTTGAATAAATAATAATATGCTATTTAGCTTAGGAACTCTGAAACTCTATACTACTGTAATAATAATAAAAGCTAGCTTGTTAGGCTGATAGTCCTCCTTTTGCATGTGGACAACTAGTTTCGGCTGTCAGCAGCAAACTAGTTGATCCACCATGAGAAGGTGCTGATTATAGATGGAGTTTGTTGCAGCTCCACAGACTGAAGAAGGCTTTTGGATAAAAGATGCAACGTTCCAAACAAAGAAGAATCTATCCAGAGGACCTGACTCAACCTTGTTAGACTCATCTACCTGGATTACTGTGCATGCATCAGGACAATAATAAAAGCTAAAATTATTTTGGCTACAAACATATTCCTGACATAATCTGGTGGATTTATTACTATTGGGTCCCCACACCGTTGACAACTATTAGGAGTGACTTATTTTGTAATCACGCATCAGTTTTAAAAGTCACTGCACCCGAATTGGCTGCAGTGTTTGAGCTAATAAGCGTTCTGGCTGACGGCTAACCTGCGTATGTTCATGGGGGCGACTCCTTCCCAGGTGTTGGTCTTTGGGTTGAACCGCTCCACTGAGTTCAGGCAGCTGGTGCCATCATTCCCTCCTGCGACATACAGCATGCCGTCCAGCACAGCCACCCCCGCACTGCTGCGCCGGCTCAGCATGTTGGCGATGGCGGTCCATGCGTTGCTCTGTGCATACAATCAAAACAATATTACTGATGTGCCCATATTGTAGATTCAATTACAGCTTATGATTTTGTCATTAGGATTAAATGAAAAGAAACTTGGCAAAAGACGAGCTTAATATTGTGATAATACATTTATCAGGATTTTACCTGAGGATCGTATTTCTCTACAGTTGCCAGATGTGAGGAGCTATCATAGCCTCCCACTGCATACAAGCTGCCATCTGGAGGGGAAAAGGGGAGTAAAGACAAACTATAAATATTAGCAGACACATACCAAAGTGGCAACTCCCGTTCCAATTTGGAAAATAAATCTTATCAGAAGTTAGTAATATTTATTTAAGACTAATTCCTACCAAGAGTTGCTACTCGTACATATCTCCTTCGGGTACTCATGGCAGCAACGGATGTCCATGTACTGGTCAGAGGGTCATAACGCTCTGCACTGAAAGAGAACTTATCTGTCATGCTGATTACTTAGATCACATCTACCTTAACGAAATAATTTAATACAATAAATTTTAAATATTTTAATATAGAGTTTAAATTCAAAGTGTGAGGTGAATCAGATCACAGGGGAAGATGTGGTGGAGGCCCGGTAGATATAAATGTATAGCGAGGGTCTGCTGGAAACACATGGCAGAAGAACCCGTCCAAAACGTTACAAAATGGAAGACCGCCCTTACTGGGTTGTGTCGCCTCAAATGTTCGTGAGTAAGGATAGAATGAGGTGCGACATCAACAGACTGATGGATGCAATTTCCACAGTATTGTGTTCTTTGTGCCAGTTCGTTGTGGTGAAGAGGGAGCTGAGCTGCAAGCCAAAACTCTTCATTTACTGATCAGTCTACGTTCCTTCCCTCAGAGTTCAGGTTGTGAACTCTGAGCAGAGACTGAAAGAATAAGGCTGCAAATGCAGGCAGTCAAAATTAATTTTCTCCGCAGGATAGTATAAATACAGTAAGAGGAGAAGTTCAGTTATCCAGGAGAGACCTGAAGTTGAGCCGCTGCTCCTCTACATCGAGAGGGACCAGTTGAGGTGGTTCGGGCATCCTTTGACACCTCCTGAGAGCGGGAGTGTACCAGGTATGTCCAACTCAGAGAAAAACACAGGGAAGACCCTGGACACACTAGCGCCTACGTGTCTCAGCTGGACTTGAAACATTTTAGAATCCTCCTGAAAGAGGTGGCAGGAGATACGTGGGCCTCCCTGCTAAAGCTGCTGCCCTGCAAACCATCTCCAGAACAAGCGGCAGATGATGGATGGATGGATGCAGTGCGAGATGCTCAGTATTTATTTTAAAAGCGTGCGCCCGTGTGTACCTGTTGAGGCAGGAGGCACCATCATAACCTCCAGCAGCGTACAGCAGGCCATGCAGAACAGCCACGCCCAAGCAGCTTCGTCTTGTTCCCATGGAAACCTCTGGTTGCCAGGCATTGGTGATGGGATCGTAGGACTCCACGGTTGCAAGGTCAGAAGTACCATCATATCTTAAGAGAAAAAGTGAAAACATAAAAAGGTGTGGATCGTAGCATCATGATGGCAGAATCCTGTGTGAGGAAATATATTAATAACACCACCCCCAACAGATTAGGTAAAAAAAAAGGGTGGTGGCTAATTAATGATAACTGGTCAAGATAGTTTTTATTTACTCACCCTCCAACAGCATAAAGTCTGTTCCCAATCGCTGCCACACCTACTCGTGCCCGTCTTGTGGACATGGACGCCACCATGTGCCAGCGGTCCGTCCGGGTGTCGTACGCCTCACAGTCTCCATGAATCGCAAACAGGCTGCCACCACCTGACCCAAACATACAACATCATACAAACTTTATTAAGCAGTCGTTAGATTTTAAAGACGTACGCTGAGCGTGAGACAAATGTGTTCTAAGTGTACCCTAATGGGTACCTTCAGGAGCACACTGACCAACGGCGAAGAGCACGGGACTGGCACCCTCACAGCGTCGTGGGCGCGTACGGCTATTGCTCAGGACTCCCCTCTGCTCAGGCATCAGGTGGTATTTGAGAGCCTCGATCAGGAGATCCTTGCACTCTGAGTGGTGACGCACCAGCAGTTCAGTATCAACGTTGCTCATCAGAAAGTCTCGCCTCAGCAGCGGTAGCCGCACACACTTCATCAGCTGAAAGCACGGCGGGATGTGGGAGTGAGTTATGGTCAAGAGAAACAGCATAAACAGTTTTACACTGGCTAACAGAGAACAACGTTGAGACGACCTGACAGGTGAGCAAAGCCTTACCCAAGGCACGTGTTGCCTGCGCCCATCAATATCGTGTTTCACCCAGCTCAGCACGGCTCGGTACACCTCTTCTTCGGAAGGTACATTTAGATTATCACTTGAGATCAAATCCAGAACCTGGATGGACATGACAAAGAGGGACAGGCAGCCATTTTTATTCAGTGACTAAAATATCAACCATCCTAAAAAATAAAATAAAAAAAACACTATTTCACCTCATTTAATTCAAATATACCGGGTAGCCAAAAACAAAACTACAATAGTTTTTCACCAAATGCGTCAACAGCTTTAACTGAAGACAGTCATGGCTCATGTGTTCAATCTAATCTCTGCTAAACCATCTCCCAGTCTTTGCTTTGTCATTTAAAAACTGCCCTCAAGTTCAGCCAGTCAAGTCTTAATAAGATAAGTTTGCACATGTATGTAAAGTTTTGTGTTTTATATTATGATCCGTATGTGAAGTTGTTATATGTGTTTATCTACAGTACTTGTGCATATCTGTGGTACAACAAATGCAGCAGTCTGAGTGACTGCCTGGCACTGGTCCCAGCTCAGCTCTAAGCTGGCGAGGCAGGAAGGGGACAGAGCAGCCAGCTGCTGCCGCGCTCGTTTTGCCTAGCCACATCAAGGCAGCACTTAGCAGCATCAGAGGACCACAGCCTCCACTAATCCACCGTCACACAGAGAGACACTGCTGCGGCCCCACCCTGCAGTTAGCTGAGTGAACATGCTGCATCAAATAAACAGACCAAAGTGTGCATGCATGTACAGGAAGACGGATGTAGCTCCGTTTACACTTGTGAAAACTGTCCTTGTGCTGGAGGATGCCAACAGAAATCTGGGAAGCACGTACAACAAAGCTACATGTTGATGTCTTCATACACCACACACAGCAACTATGATGCAGCCACCGTGCTTCAAAATGTCACACGTGTCATGCTGCATTAAAGAAACATCCACCACGCTGACTAGTCACAATCCTGTCACGCCTCTCCACTTTCCTCACAGACGATGAAGGGAAATATGGGGCATATCTCACAGTCCTGTAAGCTCAGACTCCTTTAGTGCAGACAGTGCATAAATTCAGGTGTGGTGCAGATTTACGGCAGGCTCAAAACAGAATGAGGTCGAAAGCCAAAGGAAAGAAGAATAGAATTAAATAAAACTGTTTTTTAAGCTACCAAAATGCACTCCAGTTTGCTTAAGCTGCTGATTTAATGGCTTGTACCCACACAAGCACACACACAAGCTTTTACATGACCAGAAACATCGTGAAACTTGGTGATTTGCTTCTATGAACTGCCCACCTTTCATTATTATTTTTATTATTAATATATATTTTTATATTTAGGAACTGTAAAAGAGACAGCAGCGGATGTTTGTTACTTTTTAAGCCACTATCACCTTGAAACACTCAACAGGCTTCTGAAAAGATGTCATTGTCCTAAACCTAAAAACAGCAAATCACGGCCAGGCATGAACTAACTAACTATACTGTGATGTTACTAAAAAGAGAAAACATTGTGCAAGATTAGAAATAGAATAAATAACACAAAAATAAAAATTAGGCCAAGAAATGTCATTGCTGAATCTCGACATTGTTTCGTCTTGTGCATCGACCAAAATGTAGAGACACATTTCTCTTTACAAATTGAGAAAACTTTCCTAAATAAATATAAGTTTATCTAGAACTGGAGGAGGATTTGCACTAATTCTTAAAGGGTAAATTACACAGCAAACACGAAAAAGCACAATTTATAATGAAAACGCTTTCTTTGTAGGACCATCCTTATCAGCGCAATGATGACACATGCCAAAATTGTTGCAAAATAAAAATCTGAACCCACCTGCTAAACTAAATCAAGGGGATTGACTATTTTCTCATTGCCAGAAGAATCTTACGTAACCCTGACTCACTGCATTGGCACCGTTATCATCCACATGCTAAACTGAATAGAATTACGGTAGTCTTTTTCTACTGGTAATAGGAAAATAATATTATACATTATATCCCATTAAAGATGTTTCCTGTTGTAGTGGGACAGGAGCCTCACAAAATCAGACATAAACGGAGTCCTGGACAGGTCACCAGTCCAAAGAGGATTTTGAGATTTTTTTTTATTTTTTTTATTATGATTATGTAGACTGTTGGGAGTCCACCTGGAAAATGTGACAGAGTAATTACCAGTTATCATTTCAGTTAAACTCTTTTATTTCAGGGTTGGCTTCATTAATGCAGTCTTGATAACACCAGCGTCTCCATCTTGCAACTGGAGCCAAAAAAACCCTCCATGACACGCTCAGTCAGCACAAGCCCGATACTATTCTTTCCACTGGGGACAAAATGCAAATCAAGTTTTAGTTCAGTATGAAAAGAGCATCAAATGTCCAGTCTGATCACATGGTTTCTGAGCAGCTTGATTCTTCACCTGCTAATTTGACAGACAAACTAACAGCACACATTGTGAGCTGCTATAAGCTCCAGGCCTGTAGGAAAAAAATACACAGCACTAACTGATAGATAAACAGACGCTTTCCCTAAAACCCCAGCTTAAATAGGTTTAGACCATTATTCTAAAGGCAAAAATAGAAACCCCCTACTGATATGTCAGAGGAAAAGCACATTTGTTTGCTCTACAAACAGAAGAACAGCTGTGCTTTGCTTGATTACCACTTCCAGGATCGGAACAGGAGTGTGCCACCACTGAGCCCTAGATGAGTAAACGATAGTTTGGCTAAGATGAAGTACCAGATAAATAGACAATGGTCGCACGGTGGAAAGATTAAACGATGCAGGATTTGTGTGGGAAATGTAACAAAGTCTAAGTTATTTATTGCAGGTTAAATAATTTTATATCAAGTATTTATAGTAGTTGATATTTTTAAGTAATATAAGTTCAACGGCAGAACTAGAACCAATTAAGGAAGTTACAGCAAAATTGCATCCATTCAATGAGCTCTTACGTACCGGTAATTGTGATGCAACATAAAGTCTTGAGTTTATGGTAAGCAAAAACCAACTTGATTTACTTTCCCACTACACAATTTGACCATCATGCCCCGCTGAGAAAAGGCCTGAAGACAGAGACAGTGTTAGTCCTACCTGTTTCAGCGGCAGGAGCATGAACTCCTCTGTCTTGGAGACTTCGACAAAGTGCTGTAGCACGTACTTGTGTGCAGACTTGAGCAGGTCACTGCAGGAGTGTGTGTCTGCAAAACCTCGAATGCCCAGGCAGTTGGAAGGGTCCAGCTGACTGAGAAGGAACTTGCAACATGCATCTCTGACCCCATTGAGCTGCAGAAGACTCGCTGCTGGAAGCAATGTCTGGGAAGAATGTCATTCCACATAAAAAGCATTAAGTTTGCTTCATTTGGCAAAATATGAGTTATTAAATCAGAAACATCCCTACCTGCACGTTGCCCTCTCCAACTACAATCTCTGCTGTGTAGGCGTACTGAACCAGTTGCTCTAAAGCCTGAGGGTCGATGTCATGAAGGGTCACGTGGGTCTGCCGACTCTCAGACATCTCATCTGCACGACCGGACAAGAGAAGTTGAACTTTTTCCTCCAAGTTGTAACTTATTAAAACTCCAGCTGATAAAAATCACCTCCCAGTTCAGTTACACTGACCCGTCTGCAAACGTACACAGAGCTGCTGCTAAATGTCATACAGTTTATTTAGTTTAATCATTTTAATCAGTTGTTTAAACTGAGTGACATTTTTCAGATTCTTAAATTTAAACTCGCTCCCCATCCTGGTTCCAGCAGAAATTTTGCAAAGACGTTATGCACCGTTTCTGCAATCAGTAACTTACAAACACATCTGACGAGCTTTTTTGGTTAAAATGCTTTAAAGCAGTAGTTAGACCTAATCTAGTAGATGAAACCTAAACAAATGACACCATTTTCTTACAAAGTGTGGTGTCAGGAGAAAGTCAGAGGCTCATACAACTTATGTGAACATCTGTACCTCAGGCACACACAGGGGTGGTGAAGTAAAGAGGTTAAAAATACAAGAGGGATAAAAAAAAAAACTAACTACAACAACAAAATAAAATAAAGTCTGTTTGAGCCCATCCTAATCTTTAAAACATTCAGAAAAAAAAAAACAAAAAGCAAAACCACAAAAGACTACTTGAGCAGCATTAAAATGGATAATCTATGTGACTTACTGGTAAACATTGCATGGAAGTAGGGGCTGCAAGAGGCCAGCACCACTTTATGTGCCTTGATTTCTTTGTTGGAGACGTGAAGCACGATGTCACACAGCAGGCCACGCTGTCGCATCCTATTCATGGAGACGAAGGAGTCGTGGTAGTGGCGCTTGGAGTTGTGCGAGATGCTGTGCCCATCCCGGTTGAGCAGCTGCATGCCCCCCTCCATCATGGTGCCTGTGGTTGTGGGCTCCTGTCTGGGCCGCGCACTGAGCAACTGAAAAACACAAAAACAAAACGCATTTACACACCTAAAATGTTATTTTGTCATACAGAAGGCAGTTGATGTGACAGATATTGTGAGCAGTCATTGGATCTACTGTCACTCTTCAAGTCTCCATCCTGTCAGCTATGACATGAGGTCTGACCAGCATGGCAGAAAGCTCAGTGGTACAATGCAAAGCGCTGACTTGATTTTTTTTTACTTATTTATTTATTTTTTAAACACAAATGTCCGGAGTGATTAGACCTCATGTTGATAATTGAGAATCAAAGGCATTTTCTTTGAATGACCTGCTAATTAAATCAATGCAGAGTATTCATTTGCTCAACAGCCTCAGTCTTTAACTGCATCTTCTGACAAAAAATGTCCAACAGGATTGCAGTATTCACAATTATTAAGCAGCAGCTAGGAAATTATTTTTACAATTATTTTAGAATTTGGATTTAATTCAGAAAGCAGTAGAAGCGGGGGAAACTCATCTAGAAAAAAAATAAGGAAAACAGGCATTATAATTCCAATCAGATACACTGAATGTTCTGCTCTGATGCCTTACAAAACCAGGCAAGAAAAAAAAATATGGCTCAACTTCAAGTGCAGTCCAGAGCTAAGATCTGACAAACAAACAAACAAACAAAACAAACAACTAATGACAGACCTCCTCCTGCCTACCCCACCCCAGGTCTGTTCATCTCGTTTCCAATGCTGATGATCTGAAAGTCCAGTCCCTACTTTACTGTTAGTCATTTAACAGACACAATCAATAGATAACCTGTTCAAACACAAACATCACAAAATCAGTTCCATACACGGATCAATACTCATAAGTGTGCAACACTGTACTGTATACCCCGGCTGTCATACTGTGTGGCTCCTCAGTTAAGTGTTGCAAAGTCTTGTAATGATTCATAACTTTCACAACAAATTCATTTAGGGGTTTGCCAGAATGAATAATTAAAATAGCATGAAATAAAATGCAATCCAGGATGATCAATTCTAATGCGCAAGCCTCTTTTTTAAAAATAATATGGACTCATATGAGGTCCAAAATATATGACACACTATCAAAACTTAAAATATGTTATAATCCAGACAAAGCCTTGTTTCTTACTTCACTAAATCCTCAAGAGCTTCTGCGTCTGGACAATGTCTGCCAATTGTTCTGTGGCTACCATCTACTATCCCACTGAGCACCATCTCAAATGTCATCACAGCTGCCTAGTGACCAGCTCTGGGTGGGTATAATTTTCCAAAACACAATGGACCATAAAAACACACCAACCGTGCTCTATAAGGGAACAATCCCCTCTTAATCCTCTGGGAATAATGCTACACACAGAAGCACAAAAAAGGAGGTTGAGACAGATACTGTATATAGTTAAACTAAACCATTGGTCTTATTTTGCTCTGCACCTGTATTTTCACACAGGCTCTAACAGAATGGAGCAGAACTGATGGAAAACACAACTGCTGGCTTTTGAATATTTAATATTTTTAACATATTATAGCCCTTTAATGAACTGAGAAAACCCCAGCCACCGTAACACTTATGTTAAATAACCACCTATCATGAGCTGCAGCAGCAAAGAATGAATGTGTAATATCATTACCGGTGGATGTCTGTTGCGGTTATCCTTTGCACACCGTGTCCTCCTTGAGGTGATGGGAAATAAATTAACAGCTGTCACAGTCAGACTGTTTTAAGGTTGATACATCTTCTGGCTGTTCATCCATAATCTGACTACAGTATAGGAAGGAAATATGAAGAAAGCTTCTGTTTTGTGCCTTTTTGAGCTTCTGACGTCAGAGAAGAAGACGAAAAAAACGCACGAACAGCGGACTTCGGTTTGTTAAGGTGGTCATTTAACAGCCGAAAATACGATCTTGAAAAATACACTATTCCGCTGTGCCAGCTAAAATATGACGCTGTAAATATAAAGAAATATCAAACAAATTATTTTAAGCGATGCATGTGCTAAACATCTCAATAAATGTTCTCATGTTATTTTAAAGAGACACAAACGGCCTTAAAAACCACCTTTTGTTCGGATTGAGTACGGAAGTGCGTTCGATATTTACTCCTCATCCTCTCGCAGAAGGCGGGGTGCAACGTAACTTCGGGCATAACGCGGTTCGTTAAGCCCGAATATTAAAACCAAACCTACACAAACTTATTTCAGAGACCATTTAAAAATGCTGGTAGTAAATAAGCCCATACTTATGTCATTATATTAAGCACAAATATTATCCCGATCAGCATTATTCTTGTTAAGGTATATTGTTTCCGTGCTAGCTAGCAAAGCGAGCTTGGCTCAGTTTGACAAGAAGCTTGGCCGGTGCACACCGGACGCAGACAGTTCTTACCCGCAGCCGTCGTCGGTGTCGTTGTGACAACAATGATTTCTTCCGGTTTGCAAGCTTGCCCAGGATTGTGGTTGTGTACAGTAACAACTAAAAAAACAAAAAACAAAACTAATCCTCTTCAAACACCCAGTTTGTGTGTCTCGTGAACGCAGCTAATTGTTTAATTTAAACCTCACGTGCGGCATCATAACGCTGCTTTGCTTCTGGGTCTCCGGCTGGATAATTTAAAGGTTGGTATGAACGCTTCCCTCAATTTTTCAGTCCCTCAACATCCGTTTTGACAGTGTTACTTGTTGTGGATATACAATATTTCAATACAGTATATGGTTTTTTTTTTAATTCTGAAAATTACTTTTTATGTATTTATGAAAAAAACAAGAGTGAATGGATGAATGAGTAGGAGCCATCAGTGACACGTAACGTCGTGAACCATAAAACCAATTTTTTTTCAGTGTGTTCCACCAGAGGATTTTGGGTATTGTGGTTTGGCGTTACGTCGTGGATACAGCATGGCAGCGAAACAGAAAAGGTATGTTAAAAATGTATTTTTAGTCTGGTGTGCATGAATAGATTTCACTTTTATTAATTGTCAATAGCAAAAGTTTAGGTGCTTTCAGTCTTAACTGTGAGATTCGCGAGTTTAGTCTAAACGTTTCACCGGTATAGTGTGCTTGTTAGCTAACTTAGCATGAGGGCTAACGCAAATGTTATTACTGTATACGTTAAGCTTGTTTTTATCGCTGTAAGAAGCCATTTACTTGTGGTTTCAAAAACATTTACAACTCTTTGTGAGGTAGACATTCAGCAGCAACTTGTTTTGCATCGTATACACTGTACTGCATGTTGTCCACACGTGTACTAGCTTGTCTTCTGAACGTTGTAGAAAACTGGAGGACATGAGTATGGACGAGTTCCTGTTGTCAGGTTTTGAGTCCCCAAGTGAAGATGAACCAGAAGAAGTATCTCCTAAAAAGACTAAAAAAGATGGTAAACCTAAAATGTAAGCTCTGTGCTCTAGGATAATTTATACACTGCATATTATATGTTAAGAGCAAACTTCTCACTGGTGAATTTGAATCTTTTTGATCCACCATGCTATGTGTAGAAATGTCAAGAAGAGTAAAGCCTCTCATCACAAGGAGCAGCTATCCAGGTTAAAGAGCAAAGATCCAGAGTTTTACAAGTTTCTCGAAGAGAACGACCAAACACTTCTAGATTTTGACGACACAGACACCTCTGAGGATGAGGATGAGAAACTGTACCATAAACTCCCATCTGTACTGGAAGTAAGTCTTTCCTTGTGTGTGTTACAATGATGACGTTAGAAAATGGAAATATTCAAACGGCATGTGATGCTTTTGCGTGTAGGAAGCCAACTCTGAAGAGGAGGATGAGGAAGAGGGTAAGAAAGATTCAGAGAAGTCCAAGATGGTGGCTGACACAATCAAAGTCACAGAGAAAATGATTGAAGGCTGGAAAGCAGCTATGAAGAAAGAACCCACACCTCGTCTCTTCAGAGATGTCACTCAGGCTTTTAAGGCTGCACTTGCTACGACGAAGGGTGAAGGAGACAGTCAGTGTCGTTACAAAGTGGCTGACAGTTCAGGTAAGTCGTCATTTAACTAGTTTGTTGAATTGTGTATCTTTTTATACAGTAATTGTGTGGCACGGTGGCGCAGTTGGTAGACCTGCTGCCTCTCAGCAAGCAGGTCGCTGGATCAAATCTCAGCCAGGGGCCTTTCTGGGTGGAGTTTGCATGTTCTGTTCGTGTATGCATGGGTTTTCCCTGCCGGGTACTCCCAATTTCCTCACACAGACCAAAAACATGCATGTTAGGTTGATTGGTAACTAAATTGTCCCTAGGTGTGAGTGAGAGAATGAATGGTTGTTTGTCTCTAAGTGTCCCTGTGATGGACTGGAGACCTGTCCAGGGTGTCTCCCGCCTCTCACACAGTGACTGCTGGATACGGGCACCAGTGACCCCCCCCGTGACACAAAAAGGAAGAAGCGGGTAAAGATGATGGATGGATGGATGAATATGCAGTAGTTGGGAGTAAGAAATTATTTCAGGTGAACAGAGTTTGCTGTATTTTGTCCAAATGAAGTTTTCATTTCACCCTCTGAACAAGACTCATTCTAGGTTAGGAGTTACACAAGTATAGTAGACAATGTAATTGATTGCAGCATAGTTTTTGTGCCCCAAAATCATGACAGCAAATTATCATCAGCAATAAGTAATGTAAGAACAGCTGCCAGAGATGATGCACAGCTAGGGGGAATATAGCATTATCCAGATTTGTTTGACAGAACTACCACCGGTTTCTGACTAAGCTTCCTGTCACTTGCATCTTGTGTTTTCAGAAAGTGTAATTTCCACAAAATTTAGAAGATATTGTAGCATGCTTACTGAGAACAGTTCTACCTACTGAAATAATATAACACCAGGGGCTGATCTTGTTAGGAGAGAAAATCATAAAGAAATTTTAAGTTCCCAAAGCTCTGTAATAATAATGTAATTCATTGCATTGTTACCTGCCAAACTTCACATTCATTGATGTTTGTGAGCAAGAAACCTGACCATGAAGGACTGGCCAGAAGTAATGAGTCACTCTTCATTTCTTTATATTTGACAAGAAAAAGAGGAAATAACTGTGTATTCAAATGTGTAATAAACCCTAAAGGACAACGTCAGTACTTACGACGATCGTTTATAAATCATACATCCTGAGCTTTGTTTGGCATGTTTTTTTATTGTAATTTCTTTATTAGTATTCAGGAGTGTTTCTCAAGGCTTTTAAGGGGCATCCCAGATCTCCTAATAATGTTTACTGTCTTTTGTTGTGTTTTTTTGACTAAATGGTTTCACCTTGTTTTAATATTAAGGTTAAAATTCTGGAGAAACTAATAACCGAGGGTAGACATAAGGAACATTTCCAGGTTGTCCAGCAGACGACCTCTTAACAGAATCTGGTTGTTCGCCAACATTTTTAGTTGTCTGTAACCTTGACAAGAAAAAAGGCAAAAAAATCCAAAGAAAAATTAATTTAGTAAGTTTATTGCCATGTACTGTATACAGATGTTCTCAGTCAGCCATCTTGTGGACTGCCTTGCAATGTCCAAGCTACAGAGTGGTGGAGTGTATCAGGAGCTGCTCAAATAGAACTTCTTTGTTCTCATCCTCTTCCTCCTCCTCAGGCTTTGGAAGAGAGGCACTCGCAGCGTATTTAAGGCAGAGATTATAGCAGAAACAAAATCTTTAGATTTTTTTTGTTTTTCTCCTCTTAGAGGCACACACACTTGCCCCAATTCTACACATCTGAAAGCGTTTTTCTGCACACAGGTCACTTCTCAAAGGTTTTCACATAAAGTAAATACCGTATTTTCCAGCGTATAAGTCACAGTTTTTTTTCCTAATTTGCATGTCCTGCGACTTATACGGCGAAGCGACATATGGATTTTTCCACATTATTGGACATAATTGGACTTATGTGACTTAAAGGGCGGTGCGACTTATAGGGTGGAAAATACGGTATGTATCCCTGATTTCCTTAATTTTGGGAAATGCATAAGAAACCGATTTCACCTATTTGTTTGGTTTTAACAACATTTGTCTAAACTTTATTTATACTATATTTCAGAGCACTACCTCATGGCCAGTTAAAACAAGCTTGTATTGTTTCTAGGATATTGTTCAAGGGTCTGTTTCTCAACAAAATAAGATTGAAAACTGAAGGTACATTGTGACCTTATAACACCTGACAGTGTTGATTATAAAAATAAAAAATAAATCGGTATCGGCCAAAATCGGAATCGGCAGGTCAGACTTTTTAGAAATTGGTGATTGGCCAGAAAACTGCAATCGATGCACCCCTACATGCTACACAACACTTTTTTTTTAATTCTCTACATGTTTTAACACAATTTGTATATATAATTTTTTTCTGCAGTGTTCAACGCTTTGGTCCTGTTATGTATCAAAGATATCTATGGAGCCCTGCAGAAGATGCTCAACTTGAAGCCAAACAAAGACCAGAAAAAGTATGATGTCAGCAGTACGTCTGCTGAACTCCCAACTTTCTGATAGTTAAAAAAAAAAAAAAAAACTGAAGTCCCTAACTTAATTTCTCCCTGTTTTTGTTCTCAGGTTGGTACTCCCTTCATCTAGTCCAAAATGGCATAAAAATCAGACTGACATAAAGATGTACCTCGCAGGTGTAGTTCAGGTTAGTTTTTATGACTTTGAGCCTTTTCAATTTGATTTTATCATAATGTATAATAATATTGACCATAATTTTTAATAATATGTATTTGCTAATGTCCGTCTACCAGCTTTGTGCTGGTTAAACATATCTAATTTTATTTTTTCTATTTCTGTGGTCTCTTCTGCAGCTGTTATCCTGTCTAACAGAATCAACAGTCATCACTGCAGTCCTGCAGCACATCAACCAGCTTATATCCTATTACCTTTGTCTACCCAAGCAGTGTCGTCAACTCATCAAGGTAAAGCCTAATTAAACACTGAGGTGTCAGGAAATTTATTTAATATAATATTTTATTTATATTTGCGCCTTGTTATATTTACTTGTCTATGTTTTGTGTTTAGCAACTGCTGAAGCATTGGAGCACAGGAGAGGAAACAAGTCGAGTTCTTTCTTTTTTGGCCCTCAACAAAATCTGCAGACACAAACAGGAAGCATATCTCAATCCTATTTTGAAGGTAAATAGAGGCATGCATTGAATCATGGGGTGGTAAATTTTAAATTATGTTCTTATTTGAAGTTTATTTTATTTTATTTTGCAGCAAATGTACATTTCCTATGTGCAAAACTGCAAGTTCACTTCTCCCAATGCGCTTCCCATGATCAACTTCATGCAGAGAACTTTGACAGAGATGTACTCCTTGGATACACAGGTCTCCTATCAGCATGCCTTCATCTACATTCGACAGCTTGCCATTCACCTCAGAAATGCCATGACCATGAAGAAAAAGGTTTGTTCACTGCTGCCGCTCTCACAGATATAGACTACTGTACTTTAAAATTGTTCCCAAAAACCATATCATTTCCACCAAAAACACTTGGAACTTTAGTTACACAGAATGTGGTCAATGAACTGAACTTGTAACTGCAAATCTGAGGAATTTGCAGTTGAAATAAAATCTCTACTTCCTTGTAAAACTACAAACCGGATTCCAAAAAAGTTGGGACACGAAACAAATTGTGAATGAAAAACTGAATGCATTGCTGTGGAGGTGCCAACATCTAATATTTTATTCAGAATAGAACACAAATCACACATCAAAAGTTGAAACTGAGAGAATGTATCATTTTAAGGGAAAAATATGTTGTTTCAAAATTTCATGGCATCAACAAATCCCAAAAAAG
>JARVGS010000127.1:23100692-23119544 GCA_031762315.1 Hypsolebias antenori | reverse complement strand
GTGTGTGTGTGTGTGTGTGTGTGTGTGTGTGTGTGTGTGTGTGTGTGTGTGTGTGTGTGTGTGTGTGTGCGCGTGTTGGGAGTGCCTGTGGTTGCACTGCACTGATCTGATGGTGTGGACAAGAGGGAATCCGGATTGGCCATGACAGGAATGCAAGAGCAGGATATCATTAGAAGCGCAGGAGCTTCAGACACACAGCAGGCAGCAACACAAACAGATACACTGACTCACACACACACACACACACACATACACACACACTGGGCACGGCAAATCGTCCAAGTGGAAGCAGATCCACACATTGAGAGAATATGTCCAGGTATTCACAGGTAACAAGCAGCAGTAAACAGAGCCACAATTCATTACGGAGTTCCTGTTTTCTGATGGGGTGGTAGATACACAAACGTTTCTTTAGGATGAAGTACTCGTGAGTTGAAGCCACAGGTTTAATATAAAGTTTTTGTACTTTTAAATCTGCTTTCACTTTGATTCTCTCGTAGGCCACGTACCAACCTCAGAATGAAAACCTTCAGCTGTTTTCAAGAGACTGAAGCCCTGAGCAACTCTTTAATTTCTTTAACTTTTTCCTTTGGTGCTTTCAGGTCGTATCCAGTTTTACTCCTGTCTGAACTTTTGCTTCATTTTGCCTCTATGTGCTCAACAGCTGGCTCATTATGCAAGATTTGGATTCATGGACACACACATAATGTGTGTTTTGATTTTTATATGGTGGATGTGAGGTGCAACCACACCGGATGAAACTCTTTCACATATATATGGTGTACACAAAGCAAAAAAAAAAAAAAAAAGGAAGCAAGGATTTCAATACAAACAGTGTCTCATTTAGGGCAACACATTTCAAAAGATTAAAAAACAAAACTGGTCAGTGTTTCAAGAAACATAAACATTCAGACATGAAAAAGCCAAGCGTAAAACCCAACAGAATGATTCAAGATTGTGAAACAAACTGAGCAAATATCACGTTAAAGGATAAAAGTTATGAACAGTTAATATCTTACCTGTTGTAGATAACTCTAATGTTGAACTAATCAGAGTGGGGACACGTCCAAAATGGACTGCTACCATCTTTAAGCACTATATAAGTAAGCTCCATTTACCATTTTACCATTTAAATGCTTTTTAATAAACTTTTAAACCACTTGTTATGGTTGTGGTGTTATTCTTCTTCTGCTTCCTTTCATTTTATATTTGTCTTTTTAATTTTCTGAAATTGTATTTGTGTTTTTATTGGAAATCAATGAAATGAATAAATAAATAAATAAATAAATAAATGTACATAAAACTTTCTTGCAAAATTAATTTAAAACTGTAATAATCTGCATTTTTCTTAGCTCTGTTTAGCTGTTAGCTATTCACTTTGGTCAGAAACAATCACATCTCCAAACTGAGGCCTTCCAAAGCAGGTAAGATATTAGTAATGCATAATCTTTCTAGCAATATTCATTAAAAATCATAAAAACTTTTTTTTACATTTGATTAGGTTAACATCAGTGTGTAATAAACTGGTGGATTCAGTCAGGATGAAACCAAACAGCTGCATAGTCTCAGCTTTGATTTCAGCACAAAAGTGTACACACGAGGCTCCGAGAGTCTGGGTTTCCAGTCTGAGGTGGATTTGTCTGTCAGGATTAAAAGTTAGGAGCAGATTTGTGACAAACAGTCACTGCAGGCAGCAGAAAGCAGAATAACTCACCTGTCAAACACAAATCTGTTGTGGTTGCAGCATGTATGAATCCACTGGAGCCATTAGTTTATTCATTTATTTTCTACTTCTAGCAAAAAGGTGAAACCAAGAGCCTACATGTTGTATGAGAGCTTTTTCTGTGGCGAGTTATTTGGGCTAAAGTCACAAATGACATTTTATTTCATCAGCAGGACAGACTTTTTATGTTTTTCTGGTAAAATGAGGTTTTAAAATGGAGGAATCCCTGATGCATGTTTCTGTCTCTTGTGTTGCAGTAAGTTTTGTTGCCAGTTGTAGCTATGATTGAAGTGTTTTGTTTTTTAGTTTCACAAAACCATTGACCTTTCCGCGGAAAACGAAGGCCGTTTCACGGATATGAATATTCAAATCTCTTAAAAGCAGCGATGAAACACGTTTTAAATAAACTCCATGCGTTTCGGGCTCATTTGCATTTTTTGAAGCGTCTAATTACCTGTAATCACATGCATCTAATTCCAACAGCTGTGCTCAATTTATGGAGGAAGTTTTTACATAAATATAGGTTGCTTGTTTTATAAGTGATTAAATGTCGATCCAGATGTGAATTTAAAGATTTCTGCAACAAACTCGAACCACCAGGATGGTAGTACGAAACATGGCGTCGCTGCCTCTTTGAGATGTAACTCAGACAGCAGATTATTTTTACAGCCCTAATTCTGGAAGAGTTTGGACATTGTGTAAAATGTAAATAAAAACATGTTCATGTTCCTCTGCTCTTGTCCTTCAGGCATAGAGATTTCTCAGATTCTTTTTGATAAGAGCAGATGACAGGATAGTCTATCTTCCCAATTTTTATTCTTCCCATCTTTACTTCTGATATTCATTCAACCTTTATATACACAGATAAATCACATTGAGACTCATTTAAAGTGAGATCTGTTTAGAAGTAATTAAAAGTAATGAAAGTGACACATGTTTAGGATTTGGAGACAAAAAAGTAATCCTATCAAACTCTCACTTCTTGGCTGAGGAGAGCCTGAGATTGAAAAAAACACCCTGCACATAGCGACGCAGACATTCTGCAGGGGAGGGGGTGACCATAAATATACATTACTAATATCTTACCTGCTTTGGAAGGCTTTTGTAGATCTAGTCCTACTCACCTGCTGCTAATCAATTAGTGCAAAACGCTCCACCAGCTGTACTCTACTTAATTTTAGCTTTTTGTTGCACCTGCCCCCTTTTAGAAACGTGTTGCTTCTATAAAATTACCAGTTTTCCTAAAATTGGTACAATTTATTAGCTTAGGCATTTGACAAATTTGCTGTTTCACTGTAAATAAAATATGAATTTTGGAGATTTATAACTCTTTTTCTTAGATTTCATACATCCTCATCTTTACAGAACTGGTTTGGTAGATAAATAAGGGTCTGCTCGTCTACTTTCTGCCTGAATGCAACAGCGTTCAGGCTCTTGGCCTCGGAGCATCATGCTCTGCAGCAGGCGGGCCCAGTGGAGCGAATGAAGAAAAAGACAGGAGGATGGAGACGAGGAGGCTCTGTGTCCGGGACCTGCTGCAATGGACACAGCAGCAAAAGACATATTGCTTTTCAGACAGAAAGAGCGCCGTTTCTAAGAGCATGAATCCCTGTGTGGCTGCCTGAGGCGTACACAGCATTATGAGAAGGATTGGAGCTGACACAAGTCACAGTCGCTCCATCGCTGGTGTGAAGGAGGAAGGGATGAATTATTCAACCAGCAAGCTTTGATGTCTTCTTGTTTTATGAGGAGGTGAAGCACACATCCACAACCTGAGAGGAAATCTCAACGTTCCCCAGGATGAGGGGCGTTGTTTCAGAGAGCAGCAGTGGAATAACAGCCCCCTCTCAAAATGACAGCCGTTGTCGAGGCGCACCATCACAGATTGCTGGTCCATCACTCCCCACATGGAAGACGAAATGACAGCCCTGCCCTGCTGACAGTGCAGCATCTCAGCCTCAAGTGTTCTGTGCAGCTTAGCCCAGCTTTGATGTGTGGAAACTGGAACGGAGCAACATCCTGAAATTCACTACCTGCTGCTGGGATCAGGCTGAAGCTGAGGAGTTTTCTCTATTCTGTAATTTAAAAAAATATATATACTGGGGAAAATATATACAGCAAATAGTTGGCACATCTCATAAATTTACTAAACAGAAGGAATTAAGAGCATGTTATTGCTCGCTGCAGAAGAGAAAGGGGGATTGTGTTATTGCCTGTGTTCATGAGTCTGTTAGGAGCACTGGACAGTCTTAATGAAACAAAATGTACATCTGATTCAAGATGGCTGCCACTGACCTGAAAACACAAAAATGGCTACAGTTCATTCTTAACAGATATTGAGCTAAGAAATGGTGCTGATGGCCAACACGTACTTTGAACACAATTTGTACCTTATCTTTTTTTTTTTTTTTTAAAATACCATGAACCTTCAGTCAAATCAGATTGATCTTTTATTTCTTCAAGGGATGCTAGGCATTTATTTTTAGAGCCACCTCAGCATCTGAGCAGAGTTTACAAGTTTCTTTGACAATATAAAGATCAAATGACCGACATGCATCAAACAGTATCTGAAAAAAAAAAAAATCATCAAGTCATACTCTGTGGTGTAACTTATTTATTTTAATTCCACAAATTTTTCAAAAAAATTACAAAATACTCAAATGGAGAGAACACAGGACTCACAATTTTTCTTATTATTTCTACTTTTTGTTTACATTGTGTCATCCCATGGCGACTACTCATATGTACAATAAGCTTCAAGATACCAGTATATATATAAATCTTAGCAGTCAGAATTTACATTCTGCTATTGCCGCTTTGAAACAAGAAGCTAAACCATTGACAACACTTAACATCAAAGCTTTGGAGACACAAAAAAAGGAATAAAAGGCGAGGGAATCGTCGAGAAGTGATGAAAATGATGATGGAGGGAGGGAGAGAGCAGGAATCGGTGAGCGATGGCGAGACAGAGCGACAGGCTGTCGTCAGCGCTTCAAAGCGTTTTCAACGAGACGGGATGGCTGAGTTTGACGTTCGCAGGCGTTTACATGAAAAAATAGCGCTCTGTGGGAAGCGGTGGTCACTTTAAAATGCAGTTAGTTTCTTCAATTGGTAAAATAGATTTAAAATATCAGAAAAGTTACTTTTTAAAGTGTGCATGACAGTCAAACAGTCTTAGTGCATGGAACGAATGCAGAACTCACGTCATGGTTGGACAAAAATAATCATAAAAACTTGAAAACGTAGGATTGTGTATTGGTATGACAACGCAACCTGTAACAGTCAGTGGTGCACACACAACACACCACAGTGTGTCCCAAAAGAATCAAAGCATGTGCACACACAGAGGAAAACACACTCATCATTATTCCCACGTGTCATGTGTGTCAGCAGACCCCCCTCCCCCTCTTTGAGTCACAGTGAACATTATATCAACCTAGTTAAAGGACACTTTAGATGCTTCTGAGCCCTGCAGCTAAAACAGGCCCAGATGAGGCAAACGACTTATAATCACTAAAAGGTTAAAAACAATAACTTAACTTGCTTCGAATTCAGGTTTAAAATTTACTGAAACAGCTGCACCGTCAAAACATTTCACGTGTCCACATTGGTAAAAAAATCACAATTAACATTGTGTTTGAAAACCATCAGAGCAACGAAGCACCACCACTTCTGATGATTTCAATGAACTAAAAACGATAAAAGCGGCTGATCCGAGCTCAAAGACGCCCCTTCAGTGCAAAGTCTTCCTTGTTTTGAACAATGTGTGGCCCCAGTGTGCACCTTCAAGTGTTTTAAATCAGCAACTAAACACGTCGACACGGTCTGACAACCTGATGCATGTCGCAGATGAATGGTGTGTGTGGGGGTGACATGGTTTACATACAATAGTGTATGTGAAACTAAATCTAACACAGTGATGTCACAACTGAACCGCAACTCAGGAACTGCTCGTATAATGCCATGGCGCTCCCCTCTGAAACAAGGGATAATTCAAAACAAATGTTGGCTGAAACGACTTGATTTGGAGTCCACACCTAGGAATAATAATAATTATAATAATAATTATATGTTTATATATACTATTTACAGACTCAAAAACGCCATGCTGTAGCTTTTTTCATTTTTAAATTATGAAAAACCTCCAACAATGTAATAAAATAAATGTTGAATTTAAGATAGCACTTGTTATTTTTCCATAAATGGTCTGACATGTCTTTTTTTTTTAAGCACAGTGTCTTGTTCTAGCACCTACAGAAAAAAAAAATGTCAGGGAAGCTTGTCATGCAGGAGTCTTGAGGATGTTGTCACTACGATACCAAAGAAAGTCGATGTCTTGAAAAATAATAGTTAAAAAAAAAAAAAAGGTCCTTGACAGGAATAAAAAAAAAAATGTATGTGAAATTTTTAGAAAATCCACTTGGCCTTTTTTCTTTTCAAGACTGGATGTGTTAAAGGTCCATAAGGAGCCTCTGCTAGGCGGCTTAGTGACAACTTCCTGCGTCCTGCACTTGGCGGCTGCTCGCTCCCCAGCTGGTTACAACTGTTTGTCACTTTCCTTCTTCAGTCTGCTAAAAAAAAAAAAAAAAGAGAAAGTAGATTTTAAGATCCAGATACTTAAGATGTGATGTTAGGTCTGCAGCGTGTTGACAAACAGACCTGTAGAAGTCATCTCCAGACATTGGCGCTCCGTGCATGTGATGGTGTCCGTGGAGCCACTGCTGCTCCATCGCCAGCCGCTGGAGCTCCGCCGACTGGGCGTGCATGGCCTGAAGCTGGTGGGCTGC
Organism: Hypsolebias antenori; assembly: GCA_031762315.1. NCBI lineage: Eukaryota > Metazoa > Chordata > Actinopteri > Cyprinodontiformes > Rivulidae > Hypsolebias > Hypsolebias antenori. The sequence continues at coordinate 23,113,034 of JARVGS010000127.1, read as the reverse complement.
TGACATTTGTGGTGGAAGACCTCCTGGCAGGTCCCGTGGATATGGAGCACCTGTGAGATGAAACAAGTTGTAGAGCTCAGACTGACAGACTGGACGTGACTTTTCTGGTTATGAGAGTGGAAACCCGGTGGAGAACCTACCAAACACAGGGTGGCGCAGCATCTCGTGTTCGTGCGGTGGCTGGGCCAGGAGAGAGTTGGGGATGGCGCCGGGCGGGTAAGGGAAGCGGGCCAGGTGAGGTCCTGCTGCCAGGGGGTCTACTGCCAGCGGATGGGCCCCAGAACCTGGAGGACAAACGAGACATTCACCACCACCTTCTGGGGGTCAGAGTCTTAGGATCAAGGTACACTCAAAACACATTTATCACAGACAGCAACATGCAGCAAACAAGTGATGCACAACGTCAAATAATATAAATCTAAAATATTAACATAAAGTCACTTTTTTAATGCTTTAAAGTGATGAGAGAAGTAATACGATTCAAAGTATCTACAGATCAATTATAGCTGGCTAGCTCATATCCTTATGTGGTAAAATAACTAGCTAAATTTACATTACAAGTATTTCTTTAGCTAAATTTACATTACAAGTACTGTCTTTCTTAAACTCTAGTTTTCATTATTAAATACACAACCTGAACCATAAAAACATGCTCCTTTAAGGATCTACTTAAGATTTAAACAAGTTGTTGATAAGAAAACAGTTAATTTCCAAAAATTACATATTTTTGCTGCTTCTAATTATGAAAACATACATTTTAACATTTCACTGAGAATTTATAGTTAGTTTTTAGTCAGAAAAAAAAAACATGCACAACTGTTTATTCCTGCAACAAGTAGTAAATATTTTTTACAAATGAAAATATTCTAGTACATATATCACAATAACAAACAAAAGCTAACTACAAAAACATCCAACAACTAAGAGGAAATAAATAAATCAAAGTTGACTAATAATTAGCTGCGTTCAATAAACAATAATTACAAGAGCTGTAATCAATGGTATCAATGATACCATTCAAATAACAGAAATTTAATAGATTTAATGTTTTAACAGACATTTAGTGAAAATGTTCAGGGCTTTCTTTTACCTTGGTGAAGAGGGTCTTGCTGGTGAAGGTGGAGGTGGGAGTGGATGTGTGAGTGCTGGTGGTGGTGCGGCGTGACGTTGAACATCTGTAGACGTGCGATGGGGTCGTTGGCCACCGTGGCCATCCTTTCAGCGTGGAGTCTCTCTGCCGCCAGCCTCTCTGGGTAGCTCATGTCTGGCCGCAGCTGAGGTCCTGGGAGGGCTAGCCGCTCGCGCTCCAATGGGTTCAGACCCGGGTGAAAAGTGGCGAATGGGTGAGGCCCGGCCATCGGAGGTAAAGCGAGGGCTCCATGTCGGGCGAAGTGCTCCATGGGGTTTGTGGAGGGGTGGAGCGAGTCCATTTCTGGGGGTTTGACTTCGAATCCAGGTTTCATTCTTTCCCTCAGCTCCCGCTCACGGATCTCTCTTTCGCGCATCTCCCGCTCTCGTAGCTCGCGCTCCCGCATGGCGGGGTCGGCGTTGTACAGGCTGGGCATGTGATAGGCCAACAGTGGGTCAGCGGGGTTCAACGACACAAAGAAGGGGTGGTTTCGATTGGTGGGCGACATAACGTGGGGTCTGGCGTATTCGCTGAGTGTGCGAAGGGCGGGGGTGTCGGGTCCAATATACGGAGGCACGGCTGCAATTGTTGTGGGGGGGCCGTCAAAAGGTGGGCGCATATGAGCCGGGCCAGCCATCGGAGGTTCAACCATTCTGCTCTCGTGAGAGGAACTGGAGGGTTTCTGTGAAGACAAACGTATCGCGTCAGACACGTAGTGTGACGAAAGAGCCAGAAATGTGTAACAACAGATAAAACACTTACCGCTGCACGTTCAAACTCCTTCTCTCGCTCCCGCTCCCTTTCCCGCTCTTTCTCCTTCTCCCTTTCTCTTTCCTTCTCCTCTCTTGCCTTCTGTTCTGCTTCCCTCTTGGCTTTCTCCAAAGCTTCCTCTCGCTTTTTGGCCAGTTTGGACGAAGCCAGTGGGGTGAAGTAGAAATCTGTCCGAGCGCACGAGTTGTAACCCCGGTCCAGGTGCTTGTAGAACCTGTTGTGAGCACATTAAAATGCACTTTAGAAAAACAAGTGCACAATGTTCCAGCTCATAAATAAATACAAACAAACAAAAAAAGCTTCAGCCTTATTTAAATCAGAACCCATCTTGAGCTTACACCAGTCTATTATTGAAAAAGGATAAAAACTCTCAGCAGCCACTTCTGCTGCTACGCTATGAATTAAAAACTCATTGCAATTCATCTGCAGCCAGACAGTCACCTGAGCACAAGTCAACTACAGACAGGCACATTCAGAAGCTCCGCTCACTGTAATTAATCTCCCCACGCTCCATCCCTCATAATTTTAAGCCATCAGCCTCCTAAAGGCTAACTGTGGCCTTGAAAGCCTGTTTTGCTGCTGACATCAGAGCCTGAACACATGAAGGCAGCTCTTTGTTTTCAGCACAGTTTTGTTTTTCTGCTGTCGTGTTTTCAGACGTACCGTGCTGCCTGGCTGGCGTGGCTGGGCGTATCGACAATGCTAGGCTCCGGCGAGGGACTTCTCTGTGGGGGCGGCGGACTTTCAGGCTCTTCCAACTCATCCACCGGCTCCTCTTTGATGTGCACAGGTGGAACTGCTGGGCCTGGAGCGGCACAAGTGACTGAGGCAGGTAGTGGCATGGAGATGGAAGAGGGTGGTGCAGAAGAAGACGGGGGTTGTAAGCTGGGCATAGAGTTTGATGAGGACGGGAGAGGACCACTTGGAGGTAGAACTGTACTGTAAGGGTGTGAGGAGAATGATGGCTGTGGTGGCCCGCTGGGGTGTGAAGCTGTGGAGGATGGAAGAGGAGCTGCAGGAGGCTGGTGGCTGGCTGAAGGTGGAAGGCTCTGCGACTGGGTGAGAACTGGAGGCTGGGCTGGTGGAGGTTGGAGCTGCTGCCCCTGAGGCATGAGCTGGAGGGGAGGCGGGTGAGCGGATGGTGGATGATGGTTGGATAAGGAGCTGAGGGGCTTTAGAGCAGGAGGCGGGGGCAGGTTTGAAGGCATCTGAGGGAATGGAGGTGCTGAAACGTGAGGTGGGTGTTTGTGAGACTGTGGGATGGGCATCTGAGGGATAGGCGTAGTGGGTGGAGGCTTGATGTGAGGCATGGACATCGGTGCAGGGGGCAAGGGTTGCTCTCTGGGAGTCTGACCTCCGCATTGAGAAGATGGCTGAGACTGAGGAGGCGGCGTGTGGGCCCTCTGCTGTGACTGAACAGAGCTGGGTGGAGGCAGGACCTGAGGGGGACCCACAGGGAATCCCTGAGGGGCGATGGCGTGAGGGTGCTGCATGTGTGAGGGTCCAGGCTGTAGTGGGTGCGGCATGGGGAGAATGGGCCCATGATGCGGGCTGGGTAAGGACTGAGTTGGAACTGAGGGGCCAGGAGGCGGGGCCTGAGTCATGGGGGAGTGAGGCGAAGGTAGCCTCTGAGGGTGAAGCGATGCTCCAGACTGGATAAGAGACATCGGACCAGCCTGGGCCAGAGACTGAGGAGGTAGAGAGGTGGAGGCAGCTACAGGGGAGACTTGTGGGGGCAGTGAGGAGGTTGAGGTTATCGGTGCAGCAGATGCTGAGGAGGCAGCTGATGGGCCTGGTTGACACTGGATTACTGGTGGGTGCTGGCTCTGCAGGAGCTGTTGCTGCTGGGCAGAGGAGTCCGAGTCGCTCTCGTTGTCACGGGGGCTGGGGATGCTCGGAGAGGAGCTCCGGTTGTCCTGGTCAATGTCTTTTGGATCGCTACTGAGCTCCTCGTTAATGCTTCGCCCGTCAGAGCTCTCACCCTCACCTTCACCCTCTCCCTCACCTTCTGAAGGTGAGTCCGATCGGCTCAGCTCCTGTGGAAAACAAGTTGAGCCTCATCACATCCTGTTTATACGTTCCAAATAAACACAGTAACAAAACAAAGAGCACAAACCCACCTGTGTCTTGGACTTTTTGGCGCTGGCCCTCTCAGGCTCCTCTGTGTCTGAAGCTCCTTTCTCTCGCTGCCGTTTGGCACTCTTCATCGGAGAAGGAGCTTCCTCTTTAATCTTCTGTAACGTTACAGCAGCAGAGCATAAGAGTAGCCCTCCCTCAGATATGTGCAGAGAAACGAGCTTTACATGAATCCACGTCTTGTTTACCTTGCTTAGCTTCTTCATGGAGTCCGTCTTGCTGTCGGTGCTGTCGGTACTGGCTGCGCTGGGTGACGTCCGGCCGCTAGAACGCAAGTCCTCGTTGATTGGTGAGGCTCGGCCATCAGGACTGGCTGTCTGTTTCTTACGACCACTACGTAGCGTTGACATCTATTATCAAAGCCAAGTAGAAAAATCATTCCACAATGGTTTCCAAGTTGTTTTATTTTATGAAAACAAAAAAATACACAAATATGATAAAAGTTGTCCCTGTATTATTTGTTTTGTGATTTTTTTTGTTTGTTTTGCAGTTTCATTGCTCGAGGGATAACTGAGGATCTGTTTTGTACAGGTGAAAAATAGATAGATGGGGAGGGAGTGCTGGCGTACCGAGCCTCGGTTCCGTCGGGTCCTCATGCTATGCTTCCCACTGAGTCCATCCTCTTCCTCTTTGACAGGTTTGAACATAAATGGTGGCGGGTCGACAGGCTTCTCGATGGGGGGCAGTTCGCCGTACTTCTTGAAGTGAATGCGGCAGTCGGTGCACAGTAAGATGTTCTCCCGGCCCCCGTGGTGCCAGTCCTTGGAGGCTGAGGAAAGTCATTTACAGTTGTGAAATAAGACACTCGTACAGGTGGTGAAAGGTATAAACAACACGCTGAAATGAGCTGACAGATCAAAATACATACGATATATGGAAGAAAAATAAAGGATAATGTCATGTTTTTGCTTTATTCTGTGCCTGAAGAGGGAGTGATTTAATAAAAAGATCTGTAGAGCCAAAAAGTTATTTGCCACTCTTTTGATGGCAACCCAAGTATGATCAGCTGGGAGCCAGCTGTTTGGAAAGGGGGGGAAGGATAATGAGGTGGAGAGAACCAACGAGCAGAGGGCTCATATTTGATTTGATCAAATTAGTCCAGACATCCTCTGATGCCCATCTGTCGCACAGCTCAGTGTCGGGCATCACACAGGTCCCATGACAGAACAAGAATATATTAGTGAGTCCATCGCGTGAGCAGAAAGTGTTTGGCGATGATTCTTACTGGTAGTGAAACAGTGGCGGCAGGCGTAGCCCTTTAGCTCCTGCTCGCTGTCTTCACTGTCGAAGTCATCTTCGCTGGCTGAGCTGAGGTCCACTGGAAGAACCACAAACAACAAACGCTTCGCACACATCACTTTGGCACCAGAAACTGCAGGTTGCGTCTCTCCCTTCTGATCTCAGCCGCTAAAGAAGGCCTCAGATATACGTACAGAACTCGCTCGAGGGCGGCCGCGAGGGGGTGTTCACAGGAGTTGAAGCGGTTCGTGTCTTGATGCGTCGGAAAACAGGTTGGCGGCGATGTCTGCGATGGGCTCGGCAGCTGGCTGCCTCAGGCGTCTTCTTCCAGTAGTAGTAGAAGGTAATAAGCTCTCCCTGAAAGAGGAAACAAGAAATCTTGATGAAACAACTGAACACAACACAGGACCTTGTGATGAAAAGATGGCACTTTTGATTGTGGGGAATAAAATATATAATCAACCTGTTGAAGGATTTGGGGAAAACAACTTGATTATCTGCTTTAAAGTGGAATCGCTGTACATTTGAAAGGGAAAGGCCCTGAAGAGGGTCAGTCCATGCCGGGATTTGTAGCTGCCTGGACATGTTTGCTCTGCGCCCCTGTCTGTCCCCGGATTAGACAAGCAGGCTGAGTGAATGCAGGGATATTAGGATCAGTGCATTGGTGGCTGCCTGGGTGGCAGGAGGTTGAATGGGAACAAAAGGACATGTCAGGCAGAGCTTTGGCGCTACAAATAGGGAGTGAAACGGCTCCTCGCCCCTTCGTGGAAGAGTCAATTGAACTTTAATCAAACATTTGGAGGGGTGCACTTGCCAGCGAGCCAGGCGGATAAATCCAGTGTACAAAAGGCCGCCAGGAAATCAATACCCAACTGAAACATTAACACGTGCAATCATGGATCAGAAAGCACTTTGCTGAGGCAGCCTGTGCATATTAACTGCTGCTTTCCGGCCACGCTCATCACACACAAAGCTTTGAAAATTGCTGACAGGAGTCAAACGGTGATGTAGCTTCACGTCGACGCTTTGCTCTCGCAAGTTCGTAGTCCTCCACTGGCTTTATAACAAATTCATAAAGTCCTGTTGTGCGATTGTTTTGTAAGTCACCTGTAATCTTTACAGCCCAGAGGGCGGCCATCAACAGTCTGAGCTCTGTTAAACTGCTGTTCTCCCAGGGTTTAATGGCTATTGACTGTTTTCCTTCTCCGCTTCAGCTGCGAACCTCGACATAAATTAGTCAGTCCATTGCTCTCTAAAACACATTAACAGCTTTTCAGCAACAGTACAGCAATGCCTATAAAAATGAAACTAAACTAACAGTAAAGGGTTTAATGAACCGAACGTTCATCAATCGCTGTAAAATGCTTGATTGTAACAAAGCCGACAGTTGTAACGTGCAACAGGCCGACATAAATAAAAACAAATAAGTTTCCCCGGCTTGGCTTCTTATCATTTAGTACAAGCCTGTTTGAAGTGGGTAGCTTTTGATTATACATTTTATTTAAAAAGTTCTTCCTTCATCACTTCAGCAAACTGATTATCAAAAAGGAGCAAGCTTAGCTTTTCTGCTTTGATTGGCAGAAAATGTTCAACTCAGTGGGTTTAGGCCACTTTAATAATAAACTCTCTTCATGTGGTTCTTAGGGAAAAAGTCATATCTACAAGTCACTGCGAGACTCCATCTTATCAGGCAAAGCAGCGCTGGGAACATTTACAGTTGGCGCCTGAGCTCAGAGGAACGTGTTCACATTTTAGCGTAAATTAAGGTCCTGTATTGACAAAGCCAGCAAATCCTACAGCTTGGTATTGTTCAAAGCCTTTTTTTAGATTTAAAATGAATTAACTTTCAACTCATAGTGGTTGTGTTTTGTTACCACTTATGGCCAAAACAAGCAGCTAATGATAGCTACGCCGGCTAAATGCTGCGCTGTGAATCTTTTTCAGTTGGTCAGAGAACGTGCTGGTCGTTTCCTGTGCACCTCCCTCTTCAACCTGCTCGGCCAGTTGGAAAGGCGGGCCGCAGGTGCTGAGAGAAGGCAGGCGCCCCGATGTGAAATCTAATTGAAATGTGCAGATCAAAAGTGTCGAGCGGTGCCGAGCGCTGGCTTTGCTCTGTGCTTAACGAGCGTTCTGAGCAGCGCCTCGCTGCGAGCTGACGACACGGCCTCAGCAACAGCTCGGCAGACACAAGGAAAGGTCACCCTGCCTCTCCATCACTTGCACCGTGTCAACTACCATTATATAAGGGTGCGCCTTATGAAAATGTTAACTTCTGAATGAAAATTAACAGGTGCACAGACGAGCTGCTGCAGCTGGATGTAAATGTAGAAAAAAAAGGACAACATGCAGCAAAGTCTTTATACATTTATGTCGCGAAAAATGATTTTGATCCAGAAAAGCAAGCAACTTGTTCTGCAGTTTATAAACACTTCTTCTGAACGCAGTCATGTTGACTGAGGAAACATTACAGGCAACACTTTGAACATGAAGTTGTGTTATATAAAGTCTGACATAAAAGCAGCCAAAGATGAAGCAGCCTTACTGTGGCTGAGCGAGGCTTTGCTCTGCAAGCCAGAGTCAGAGACAGATTACTCTCAGTTTGCCTGCTTCAAATGTAGGTCCTCTGAAGCCACATCAGTCCCATCTCAAACACAGACCGTGTACTTTTGTCTATCAAATGCACTTTGTGATGCTGCCACTCGCTCACAGCAACTTTAACTTTCATTACCTTCTGTTTCTACTCAATGGTATGTTTAAGCTGCAAGTTTGTGTGTATCCACTACGGCTTTAAATGTACACCTTTTTTTTAAAAGGGGGGCACTAAATCCTGACAATTGAGAGAATTTGCATTTAAAATACATTCAGCTGAATCCAGTAGAAAAAAAAAGTGTAAACACTTAAATTAAAACTCTAACAGGTTCTGGCTATTGCCTAATAAATTTCTTAAGAGTCTGCTGGATCTCTCCAGAGCTGCACAGAGCATGAGATAGTGACAACATAAGCTGAGTGTTATGAGGCATTTTAGAAGCTTCCACCTGCAGGAGCTCTCTGGTTGCTGGCTTATCAGACAAGCAAAGAGCTTACTGTCCTATCACTACCTCCAGGGCTTCCATTCCCACTTTAAATGAGCAAGTCTGTGAAAACAGACGTTTAAAACCATATGCAACATTTTATTGATGTTCTACCATGGCGTTCTGTAATGCTGTAGGGAATAAAACTTGATTCTGCCTGTTTCCTAACTTTAGTTTTTAATTATGAATGTGTAATATAATAATAAAGTGAGATTTTATCCATGAATGTTGTACTTCAAAATAGTGAGCATATTTTCCTTGTGTAAGCAAAACTAACTATTTATAGAAAATGAAAATGACTTGTAAGTAAAAAACAGTTTATTCTAACCACTTAATGTTAAATTGTTCCCCACTGACTCTATAAGCATTTTGTTCCATAATGACAAAATATTTAGTACAACTTCTGAAAACTACCTGCTCCATCTTAGACGGTTTCCCTGTTACTGAATCATGTTGGTGATTTGAAATTCCTTTTATTTAAATGTGCAACCAAAAAAAAAAAAAGCTGTGTGCAGATGATCATTGACATACGTGTAGCTGCAGTGGTTCAGAATAGGCTTTGTAATCCTGTGTCTGTATTGATATGCTAATTAGCCATGTGCTACACTGAGTGCTGCTGTCAGAACTGACACATAAAGCAGAAAAATTTAGAAGTTTTTAATGAATCCAAAATAAAAAAATTCAATACCAGAATATTAATGCCTAACTCCGTAAATATGTCAACAACTTGCCCATATGAAAAAACCTACAGCGTTAAATTTAAACATGCACCCAGAACACAATTTAGAAACCAGGTCTGAGTGAATAAATGATTCTCAGGAGATTCTGACTGAGATGAACCACTACACCAATCGAGACTACCATACTCACTAATTGCTGGTGGGAGAGTTTGTTGACAGAGACTTGAAGTGCATGGTCCTTTGGTGGGCTCGGCGGCGCAGTGTGCACTGGCAGAGCTGAGGGCGAGGCCTCAACTCGTGTATTTACACCGTCATGCGCTCTCAGGTCCAGGCCTGAACAGATGGTTTCTGTTTTTCCTGGCAGATTTGTGACAGAGCCACAAAAGGCCCCTGCTTTGACATCAAGCCAAACGGCTAAGGCCGTTACTGGCAAGAGCAGGGGGAAGGAGGGGAGTACGGGGGCGAGCCGACGAGGGGGAGGACCGAGTGTGGAGGGGAGCCGAGAGGGAGGAAAGAGCCAGCGGTTGGTAACAATGGACAATCAAGGCCGAAACCAACCACAAGAACTACTGAAGCAAATGCAACACACATGAATTTCTGATAAATATTTCAGGCGGTTGGAGAACAGAGACCTCGGAGGTGAGGTGGGGTGGGGGGCTATGTCGTTCTGGTGGCTGATGGAGAGTTGTGTAAACACCCATTAGAGCAGCATGAACATGAGCTCCTCCCGTTTCCTCCGAAGTGTGCAGACGGAGGAGGGCAGATTGCTTCCTGATTCATTTCAGTAAGGTTAAGGGGGAAGTATTTCCAAACTAAATCAAACCATGCTTTCATTATACATGCGTTTGACCCCTGGACTTTTAATTCCTCTTCGCCTGTGGCCCATGGCAGGTTGCACAGTGCCGTATGGAGCCTGGCTGTCTTTTCCATCCTCCTCATGCTGCTGCTGACTGTTACTGCAGGAACACTGCACTTTTGGGGTTAAGGAGTTTAAAAATTAGCTCAGTGATGCCCATAGGGTCATTTTTATGTGGTTTCAGTACAAATATAAACACTACTCTCAAGTATTTAACCACTCTAAAGCATTTTAACCTTTACAAAATATATTAAAGGTACACATATTGAAAACTGTTTTAGTACATTTAGTTGACAGGTTGTTTTAAGACAACTACCGGAATATCCTAAAGTTCGAAATTGTTACTGAAACACAACAATGTTCAGTCAGGTCATCTGGATGGTTTCTTTTTATGCTGAGACGTTTCGTCCTTCATCCAAAGGACTTCTTCAAGCCGAGAAGTCACCAAACAAAACTGAGTCCCACCAACAGCATACACCATAGTGGAAAAAAAAAAAAAAAAAAAACAGTTTGCTGGTGTGAAGATGGCCTCTGGGACTCGAAACCATCCAGAAGACCTGACTGAACATGGTTGGATTTTGTACCTGGATTAGTGAACATGAAGTTTGGTGTAAAGACAAAACACTTCAACAGGATGCATGTACTAAATAATAAACAGGGTTGAACCAGAGGTGACTGAAGATGTTCAGCTCAATAAGCGACCATCTGATTGGAAACTCAAAAAACATTGTGCATGTGTGCATCTTGACTAGGTGGCTATCATTTTCCTGGTTTGGAAACACACCATAGCTAATCACTTTGTTTTTGGTAAACAAACATATTCTGTGCACAAGTTTTTGCAAAATAAAGAATATTCAGTTACAAGAAGGGTGTTTAAAACCAATTTCCGAGGAAGAACCAGAAGTGTTAGAAGCTACTAAAAGGAACCTCTCCAGAGATATTTCTGCAGCTCATTTTACTGCTCAGTAAAATATAGGCTAATGGTGTTCATTTAAGTACCAGCTGTCACTTAAGCAGGTGACATATTTAAAATATTATGTGTGAGACCTATAACTTACAAGCAAAATAACATGTAAACAAAGATTTAATGACCTAATAATAGTTATAACTGTTCTATAAAATTACCAAATGACTTAATTCATTTTACAGATCCAACAACAAAACAGTCTATGCTTGAGTATGTTTTGTTTAAAACATAAAAATAAGACAAAAAAAGCTTAACTATCCAGGTTTTATCTGACACACGAAATAAAATGTATTTTTTTGATTAACAGATTTTCCACTAGAAACGTAAAATTTCCATGCTGTTAATTAGTTTTTAGAAATAAATCACAGTGCGTCATAATTATAATTGTCAGCTCAGAGCTTTACAAAAATCAGAAAATTGACCAGAGAACTGATCACTGCTCCTTTAATCATAACGCAGAGCGACACCTCACACTGAACATGGAGCAGTGAGGGGATCTCAGCTGTGAGAGAGCTGGTTAAACCGACAGACGTTCTCTGCTGTGCACTGCCTTTCTGTCAGAGAACGACTGAATAAGCTCTGCTCGCACAGGTCAGGGATGCACATGCTGAAGAATCAGCACTCGTGATTTTCCCGCTGTAAGCGCTTTTGCCGGTGAAAGCAGATTGGATGGTAACAGTGCTTTTTTTTTTCTGCTGGAGGGTCGATCCGGCACGTTCTGCTGATAAATCAGTCCCCCAAAACCACAACATGAAGCCTACCAAAGACTCAATTACGCAGGGAGCTCTGCCTCTGCGGGCTCCGTCTATTAGGCTGTAAAATGATTTTGCCTACATTTGACCGAATTGCCTGTGGTCTGCTGTAAGAACATCAATACGCGCTAGTTGGGTTTTCCTCAGCCGACAGTAATTTTACTGCCTAAACAAGTTATATCATTTACCAAACATGGAGGCTGTTCTGCCACACAACTGCAGAAACTGTTGAGGCCCCTGTAGTTTGTAGATGGTTTAATTAGTGTTTGAACCTAAGTATTTGTAATAGCACTCATCCCCCCAAGGTTCTGGCTGCTGAGCTAAAGACATGGCAATGGATTCAATTTGACGTTCGTACAGATTGTACCGAGGCAAACATCTGCTGCTAGGTTGTGTCGAGAGCGCTGCTCTGCTGTTGGCTGTCCTGTAAATGACAGAAGCTGGGGGACAGAGTGCTCTGTTTTCTGAGGGAGAACAAGATGCTACAAAACAGCTCAGCATGTCACCTTCTGGTCGGTCTGAACATCAAAGGAGGCTATTTAAAACTCAGCAGTACAGTCAGCAGTGATCACAGAGGGTAAAATTAAATAAGCTGAAAAATCTAGACTAAGGCTAACCTGTACACAAACTGATTTGTATTTATTTATGGTAAATATCAAAGTTCATGCTCAATAATCCAAGCAAAAAAAAAAAAAATCCAACAAAAAGATAAGTCAGTATATGGACCTTTTTATTGTTGAG
>JARVGS010000127.1:23086412-23097158 GCA_031762315.1 Hypsolebias antenori | reverse complement strand
CAAAAAGTTGTTAAAACAGACAGATTATAAGGCAGATGTAGAAAATCAAAAACAGGAACATGTCAGCATTGGTTTTTCTGTGTTTAATATATGTGTGTAATATATATCACAAATGTGAAGTTCTGTGCTATAACTAGTACAAACTACTCCTCAGAGCTGCTACACAAACAAAATAACTTCGCAATGATTAGTTTTTAACGTGTCACCTATCTGTGAAGTATATACAAGTATATTATCTTATTCTTCTGTTGATAATCCGAGGAGTTCAGCCGTTGGCACTTACTTCTTATCACTGTAGTTAAAAAGTAGCCGCACTGAAAATATCTCACTAAAGATGTTTTACTGGTCAAGTTTCCAGCATTTCCAGGAACGAACCTCAGTCAGTCTCCGTTTAAAACGAATGGAAAAAGTTCTGCTGGAGACAAAAGTAACTGTACTTACCGTCTCTTTGTTGGGCAACAGCTCCTTCCGGATCCTGAAGAAGTTTTTGCCAAACTGTCTCAGCCCTTTAATGAAGCGCTTCTGCAATTTTTCACAGAGGAAGAAAGAAAGAGAGAGAGAGAGAAAAAAAGAAAAGAAAGAAAAGGCAAGTTAGTGTGTGTGTGAAATCAGCTAAACTGCGGCTGCAAAAAGTCACTGCTGAGCACCACCACAACAGTGTGTGTGGAGGGGGGGCTGTTGTCTTTTTGCCAGTCTGTGGTCGTAGAGGTTTGATGTTGTGTTTCACAAACTGTGCTGTTTAAACCCCCGGAGCAAACACGGCCATGTCAGAGCAACACGAGAGAGGAAATGACAAGTACGACAGGGAGAGACGCTGAGATTAGGTTAGTCTTTTTACTGTGCTGTGAAAACACAGTTACAGAAACACATCTGATATGAAAACACTCCCGCAGACGTTTTACGCCTGTTTGTTAATCGCACAAGTTCAATGTCAAAAAGCTAAAACTTGAAGAGCTGAAAAGTAAGAAAATGTCTCACTGTGCAGATTCTATTTTTCCTCTTTGTGCTTTATAAATTTTAAAACCTTATAAACAAAACAACAAGAAGAAAAAAGGACATCAATAGGTTAAACTGACACGTAAAGGAAGTTAACATGAAGAAAGAGAATACTGCTCGATGACACTGGCTTTAATCTGACATGAAAAGTGACCTCACCTCAACAAGAGCAAAAACAGAGCCGGGAACACAGAAAAGACAAAATCCAAGCAGCCCGAGTACATTCCTTCTCCTTTAAGAGCCACAGACTGCGAGCCATAAAAAGCAGCGGCTGAAAACATTCATAACCAGCGAAGCAGACAACTAACAGATTTACTTTCTTGCTCCAGAGGCGAGCCCTGCTCCTCAGTGATCTCAGGCAACCGTTTCCACCAAGTAACTCCAGCAAAAAGCAGGGGGAAGTCCACGGGGAGCGCAGCACGGACCTCCACAACCAGCCACAGGTAGAAGGAGAAGCAAAAATGAATCAAGGGACAAATCCACAAGGTCTCCGACAGCACGGCTCTTTTTTCTTAACAAGAAAGAAATAGCTTGTCACTCTCTGCTTTTCCACTACAAAGGGGAAGGCTTTACATGTGATCTTTCTGCAAGAGAGCCTCTGGTTTGCAGCAGGCTGTAAAACCAGAGGTGGATTTCTGCGCTTCATGTCGAGGGGACGGTGCTGTTTTCAGCTCGTTCTGGCTTCCTCCAACGCTGAACGAGCTGGATCTCTGTTGCTACACTCAAAAAACTAAATCACATCTTGTTACTAATATAACACTAAAGGCATTTGCCCTTTTAGGAGGAAAACTACAGCAGTGCTTTAAATGAATGTAGAGCTTATGGACACAGGGGGGAACTAGCTGCCAGGCTGAGAGGAAGCTGGACGAGTGGGAAGGAAAACCCGACATGGAGTCTCCCTTTCAAGGAGTTGCTGGAGCTCATTTTCCATGCCATGTACAGAGAGTTACGTAACCACAGATTATTTACATATCCAGCTTTGGTGAGGAATAAAAGCTAAATTTGCTCAAGTAACACAGCCAGCTGCAAAACAACTGTTTCCCAGGGGGTAAAATTACAGGCCAAAACAGACCAAAAGAATAAACACCCTACACTTAAAGTATTGTCTTTATGCAAAACACACTCGAAAGCCTCAAGCTTTTTAGCTTTGGGGTGTAGTCGTGAACACGAAACGTTAAAGTAATAAACCGGCACAGAACAATCAAAGGCATGATCAAAAGACACGCGCGCTGTCGACAGCTACACACACACACACACACACACACACACACACAAAAAAAAGCCGTCAGTGCCACGGGACAGCCGGTTATTTGCATTCATCAGTGTGACAGCGGAGCGGTTGATTAGCCGGTAGATGGAGCAGTCTTTGACAAACTCTCCCCCACATGTGGAACATCTCAGACCCCTCGAAGGGTTGAGGCGCAGATCTGGACTGTCACTCAGGCACATCACCGGTCCTACAGAGATTCAGAGGACCAGCTTTACAGGAGACCTGACGACACGTCTACTGGAAATATTAGCTTGAATAACTCGATGCGTATAAAATATTGCCATAAATTATTGATATATTTGCTTTAGTTCTCAGAAGGAGGGGATGAGAACAAATTCAGATATCTCTTCAGTTGCTCTAAGGCTACAGAGGTTGGATCTCCTTATTTGTGTTCACTAACTGCACTGTTTACTCAGTCTGAGCGTTCTTCTCCACAGAGGAGCTACACGCTCCCTGCTCCCACCTCCCATCGGTTTTCTTTCTCTTGCTGGCTCCCTCCTCCCTCCCTACATGTCAGCTCCAGTTTAAGGCTCCATTTCAGCTGCCTGGGCTCACGGCTCTCCAGCCCAGCTAATAAATCATCCGCCAATCTGCTCCCTGAATCGTTCTACCCCTGCTCCGACTGCTCCAGCCCTTGGTTGCTAGGCAACAACGGCGGAGGAGGGGCTGAGAGAGGCGAAGGGAGGAGGAGGAGGGGTAGCTGGGTGGAAGTGCTACCAAATGGCCATCCGCTGTGCAGAAACAACAGGCTTCTCTCTCCGAGCGTGTTCCAGAGAGCTGGCGCTTTTTTTTTTTTTTTTTACCCTCTCCCAGTTTCCCCTTTGAGCCAAACAGTGCACCATTGTGAGGCTGGAGGAGACATATAAAAGCAGGAGAGTTAAAAAAAAATTAAAAAATTAAAAACAACGTTTCAATGGGTCATTGTTGCGTATGCGCACATCCTGCTCGAAAGCTGACTGTGTGGAGTTGCAGAACTGGTTAAGATAATGTAGACACAGGGACACAGATGGTATCATGATGACAAACAGAGGGCAGGCTCACGCATGGAGCGCAAGTCCCACTAAATGTCATTCCCTGAAAAACACTGACGCAAGAGGGTCCAACTGAAAACAAAGCTACTTTCACTCAATATGGACTCATTATACCCAGCTTGTTGTTAAAAGCTGACCTTTACGAGCCTGATGTGTACAAACCCAGAGGCCCGAGGACGAGCAGGAAGCTAGCCAAAACCAAAGGAGGAAAAAAACAAAAAACAAAAAAAAAAACTTGATGTCTTTTATAAAATATCAACTCAAAGATTAGTCAGTGTACAAAAAGGAAATCACAACATGATGAATAAAGAACCGCACTGACCGACGCTACTAACCACATCCTACACAAGATAATCTATGTTCAGACCATTTCAAATGTAGATATTTTAGGAGACGCATGTCCTTTAATAATAAAAAAGATAATTATAAGTATTCGTCACCTTACCCTAACAAACCAAAAGTATATATTTTTTATATTTACCCTAAAATAAATGTGGCAGCTCTCAACAACATGACCTTTGGAAGGCAAAGTAACAAGTGCTGCTTTCTATTTAGCTTGTACTGACACAAAAGGTGACAGGAAATTCCAGTACACGCCCATCCTGCCCGCTAGTTACAAAACACTAAGAAAACCTTCGCTGGCACTGGACCGTAAACTGTGGCGCCTGCAGCCACAGAAGCAAGACGCCTCCTTTTACTTTTATTTATTTGGATGAAGCGGTTTTGTTTTATTGGAGTGTGTTTGGTTTGACGGCTTGTATTCTTCCACTGGGGGTCTGCTACTCTGTCCTCTCCCTCATTTTCCCTCGTCCCCCCTCCTGCTTCAGTGCAGTCATCCATCAGCTAAAGGCACAGCCGGAGATAAGCCGCGGCACAGTGCAGCTGGTTGAGAAATAGACCTCCCGCCCTGCAGCAGTCATAGATCAGCCTCCGTCTCCGACGTGGTGACACACAGCAAGGCTGCAGCTGTTTCTGATCGTTTGCATGGCACCTCCTGTTGGCCGATGGAATATTAGCACCACTTATTTACAACCAGGAATGATCGCAACCACACGTGACCAGACTTTTCAATATGGCTGTGCTAAAATCCAGGCGAAATTAAATGCAATCATTTAGACACATTACGTATAAATAACTAATAAATAAAATAAAAAAACACATATTTACCTTTATTAAGTTAGAAAGGAAGCTGACTACTGGTGATATCTGAACACTGAGAGGATTAGAGCAAATCAAATTCAATACATTCAATGCATCTCAAAAAATTTGAATTTTGTGAAAAACTAATAATTTGTGTTAATCATTGCAGAAAGTCAAACTCATATTACATAGATTCATTCAAGCTCAAGTCAAGTTTATTGCCATTTGCAATACATGTGGTACATGAGGTGGAATGAAAAGGTGTACTCAGGGTCCCAGTTCCACCCAGTGTGTCACTCATTACACAGTGTAAAATACCTCAAGCCTTTATTTCATGTATTTTTGATAAATATGGCTTAGAGATAATGAAAACCAAAATTCAGTGTCTCAGCAAATGAGAATATTCCACAGCCAGCTTTTGGTACTTTTGTCAGTGTGGGCAGGAGCCAAGTTCTGCTGGAAAATGAAATCAGCATCTCCATAAAGCTTGTCAGCAGAAGGAAGCATGGAGTCTCTAAAATGTCCTGGTAGATGCTAAGTTGACTATGGACATCAGAAAACCCAGTGGACCAACACCAGCAGAGGACATGGTCTCAAATCATCTCTGACTGTGGAAACTTCACTCTGGACTTCAAGCAACGTGAATTTTTGACCTCTCCACTTTTCCTACAAACTCTGGGATCTTGATTTCTAAATGACATGAAACTTTACCATCATCTAAAAAGAGGACATTGGACCACTGAGCAACAGTCCAGCTCTGTCTCCTCAACAGGTAAGATGCTTCTGATGTCTCTGGTTCAGGAGTGGCTCGACTTGAGGAAGGAGACATTTGTAGCTCATGTCTAGGAGTTAATCAGCTGACCAGGGTGTGACACCAGGAGATAAAAGTATTGAACTTCTTCACGATATTCTAATTTTCTGAGACTGCATTTTGGTTTTTCATTATCTGTAAACCATAATCGTGAAAATTATAAGAAATAGTTTTGAAATGTTTCACTCGATGTGCAATGAATTTATATAATATATGAGTTTCATTTTCTGAAACGACTGCCTATTTCTTTTTTCTTTCTTTTTTTACTTTTTCACCACATTCTAAGTTTTTGAGATCTACCTGTAAATATTACATTGATGTGGAATCTAAGTCATTTGTCTGAGTTTAAAATATTTTTAAAAAGTAGTAAAAGTTATTGGAGGTGAGCTTGGTTCAACAGGAAGACTGATCATTTTTCTAATTACAAGGTCAATGCTTTGATCAACTCTTCAATGTGTCCCTCGTATTTCATTCAAAATGCTTTTTCGTGTTCGATTATGAGGAAAAATGTACGCATAGCTTCAAAGTTTTATTGCATAGTCAAAAAAAAAAACAAAACTGAATTTATCTGTTTAATTCCTGAGCCACAGCTTTTTATAATTTAAAGCATATGTGAGCAGTGACCATCTGCAGACACCAAAATTGTATCTCATGGCAACAATCTGTGCAGTGCAAAAAGCAGATGTGACTTGTCTTTGATAACCATTTTCTGCCAGTGGTTTCATGCATTTTAAAAACAAATGAGCGTTCGGTCATGCAGACCAACTGTTTGGTGTTGCAACATCATTTCCTTCTTTGCAACACACCAAAGAAAAATGTAATGGCAACAAAAGCGACAAGAAAGAAACAATGTGCGCGCTTTTCACTTGTTGTGTTCCATTTTGGTTTTTCTGATGTAACACACATGAACTGGTGCAGACAGACAGCCTTTCTCAGTTTGTAAAAGTAGTGACCGACCATATCTAACTGACCAAAAGAGTTTTCACTGACTGCAACAACACAGCACGTTTTGTCCCGTTTCTCGGTGGCTAAATAAACGACTGCTGTAACTTCATCAGCCCACTGCATAAAGGCTACGAGGAGGTTAGGCTGCACATTAGATGTTTCTCATAAATAATTCATTGTTTTATATTTTACCTATTTTATAATGCATGAGAGTTTTCTTTGGTGTAATTTAGAGTCACGGCTGTACTTGTGCATGGAAGGGCCTGAGAGGCGCTCACTTCAAGGTGATGGATTTTCAGCATGTTTAAGATGCTCTAATAATATCAGAGTAAAAGATTGTTCAAGGTTGACTGTCACAAATCTTTCCAAGAGGAGAGGAGATGATAAAAAGTCCAGCAAAGCTGCCACTTTTTTGCAGAGCTATAATGAAATGAGTTACAAATGAGCCTTTATCATTATGTGTGTTGGTAAAAATTGTAAATATTGTTGCGTTTAGGAAGTTGAGACAAGGTTTAGGATTTATGAGCTATACGACATCAGCTGCAGGCGTAGAGAAGACTGCTGAAGTAGAATGGTGGGGACACAAGACGTCACAGCGGGGAGGGGGAGGTGACAAGTGACCCTGCAGACAAGCTCATTCTGTCATTTCAGCGGCCCCGCTGTCACTTTTATTCACATCTAAAACAACGGGTGGGGTGAGCGGCGCAGGCAGGAATAATGATGCCAGTCTGGGAAGGGAGATGAGAGAGCAGAAGGGGAGCAAAGGGTGATAAAAAATGAAGAGCAGCAGGGCAGGCTTCTTCGAGTGCGTCAAGGTTGGAGCTACATTTACGCCTGTCCTTCCAAGGCTGCAGGATTGAAAAGGCACAAGCAGGTGATCGGATCTCTGCGAGCTGCGTCCCGGAGCGATCGGTGTCGAAACACGAGCCTCCACAGACAGACACAAACACACCAGTTTTAAACATGGACAAAACTGCACCAAACTCCACGACAGCTCCTCAACTCGACTTACATAACGAGGGGAGAAGATGAACACAATAATAAATGAGTCTGTACAAGTGAGAACGGAGATGCTTGCGAAGAATGCAGCATTATTATAGAAACAAATTAATTTATCAGCTGAAAAGTTTTTTGTTCCAATTAAATGCAAGCATAATCAGTTTTCCAACAATGGAACAGAGTTAACAGCATTTCAGATCAGCTGAGTGGCGTTGTAAATAAAACATTAGAAATTTTATTATGGTATATTAACTGTTGAAATAAGTATGCATTTAATTATCCAAATAGTAAATGTTTACAACATTACAAACAATTTAAATGTTCGTGTTTTCTCTCCTGATTGTTATTCGGGTGCAAACTTTGGCTGCATCCATCTCTTCTGACTAGTCTCCCTTTAACAACAACAAAAAAAAAACATAACACTGTGATAAAATGGTGTAGATATGAAGACATATTTTGTTTTCACCTGTGAACAACTTGGACATCTTCAGGAAAAAGAAGCTGTGATAACGTTTCCTTACGCCTTTTACAAAAATGATATCGTACTTGCAGATGCAAAGTTTAGAATATTACAATATCAAAAGAAACGAATGATAATTTGTAAAAATCTGAATCAAGATTTTCTTTTTTACTGCTGTATGTTTTTGCAGTGTTTCTTTTCACAGTAGCTCCTGCAGTGGACTTTCTGAGATGAGTGCATTCCGGTAAATAAAGCCTCCTCTACAGTAGTCCCTCGTTTACTGCAGAGGACCCGTACCCTGAAACCCCGTGATGTGAAAAACCGCAAAGTAGGAATAGTAGTATAAGCAGTATTAGTTATATAAATAGGCATTTTAAACCCTTCCCACACTCTTGCAATATTCTAAACAATGTTTCTAAATGTTAAACGCTCTAAAAGAGCACAGAAGGTCATGATTTCAGCGCCTTGCCTCCTCTGCCACCACGCCCACTTCACCGCTGCACAGCAGAGATCAGCTGATCAGCTGCAGGAGGAAGCTTCTGCAGCTTGGGATGCACAAAGGTGCTAAATAATTTATTTTAAATAAAAATTCCATACCGATCATGCGCCTCATCCATCAATCAGCCAATTGTGTGTCATGTCCAATCTAATTGTGAAAAACCGCGATAGAGCGAGTCTGCAAAAACCAACAGCGATGTAGCGAGGGACTACTGTAGTCCCTATCCCCATTCCATCTATCACCTATTACCATTAAGGATGCATAAATAAACTCATAACTTGTCTACAACAAATCATCAGACTTGATTTCCTGTGATGAAATGTGCAAGTCATGACATGATTACATGATGAAAAAGTCTGCTTATTTTCATTAAAAACATGAACGTATGAGGAAAAGCTTAATCCAAGACTGTGCAGCTTCTGGGGGGGGAAATCAAAACTCAAAGGGGAATATGTAGGATTTGTTTGTCTTGGAGGAGGATAAACAGCAGAAATCTTGTGGCATGAAGCCATCTAAGATCTCCAGTGTGATGAGGCAACAGTGTTATCTTTAAAAGGGAGTGGGTACACAAACATGGAGCCCAGTGTGTCAAATCACATAAAAGCCAAAGCCGCAGTGCTCGGTCATTCTGACATGGTGTAATTCAGAGCTTTCATTCCCCTCCTTCCCACTCGTGTTGTGGTGTTTGATCAGCCATTTTCTGATTTCAGCCCTGCAGCAGCTGTGGTGAAATTCACATCTACAATAAATACAAATGAAGGCCAACATTAGCAGCCCCCACCCCAATATTTTCCCTTTCCAGACTTCCATGCAAAAAGATTTATTTTGTGGGTAATAAACAGGACGCAGCTGCTCTTGAGCCTTGGAGGAGCTGGAAACTGTTTTTTTTTTTAACTCCTGCTGGCCAGGCGCCTTGTGTTAACTCTCAACAGCTCCCTCTAAAGACACCAACTCAGCTCTAGCAGACAACAATTGTGTTTACCACAAAAATAAAGCTACAACTGCAAATAAGACTACATGAGCAGTACGGAAAAAAATATTAGTTTGTTCTGCATATTAGCTTGTAATAAATAAATTCACAAATAAGAAGTTGTATTTCTTACCACTTCATCCTCAGACCAGCACTTCTCTATTAGTTTAGGTACCGGCTTCTTCACCAAGCGCTGCAGAGCCTTGCCTGCATCATAGCTGCTCTCGTGAAGCTGAAAACAAACCATTCAAAAGAGCATATTTATATTTGAAATAAGGAACAGCATGAACATAAAAGAGAAATACTTCATCAGCTGCTCAATTTCTTCAGTGAGATTAGTGTAGATGGATATCTGAGCTGCCTGTTTTGAGGAGTAGATTAGCAAATCAAATAGATACTACATGCAGGTGTGACTGAACTTGTTCGCTGAAATCTTACAGCGTCAAGAAGAAAGGCCTGCTGGGACCTGAGAGAACCAGTCTAAAAACGAACAACGCAGCAACAAAGCCAATTTCTGTGGTGCTTTAAGCATTGTGTCACATTAAATTGGGCGAAACAGGCAGCGCTGGAATTCCTCCTCTGAGAATAAACAAGCGTTACTCATTGGAATTGCAAATAGTGAGGAAGGTCAAGAGACAATGACCTGTTCACTATGTTAATTTTCCAGTTTATAGAGCCGGAATATAAATGCCCTGTTTATGATGATTCTAATCGCTTTCTTGTGCCCGATTCTTCTGCACTCATTGTCAATGTGACGGACAAATCTCTCATTATGTGCACTGTATTGTTAGCTTCTGTGGCTGAGTTTACTGCAGGAGGGGGGTTGACTGCCAGCTCAGAGGCCTTGTCACTGCCCATCATTGTGCAGCTAAAATTATACCTGAACCCACAGTTCAAACATTTTACTGTATTCTGTCATGTGCGCCCTAGCGTGTTAGTTGTTGCATAGTTGCTTACAGTGTTAAGTGCGTTTAATGTAGTGTCATCTCGAGAGGCAGCTAGACAACCATCTTCCGTGGAACCTCCGTCACACATCCCTGCAAAGGCAGCCATGCTCCTGTGGACACAAAATGTGGATTTCATTATCATTAAAATGACAAAATTCTGGTTACATGCTGTTGGAATATCACCTAATTTTGTCTTCAATAGACAGTGGGACATAAGGATCACAGAAGCATTATAATTGGAATTTAACATGTTACTTTATGTAAAATTATAAAGCATTAAAATTAAGTTTAAGAAAAAGAAAGAAAATTTCACCATGCTGTTTATCTTGTGTTCATAACAAACCAGCACGATAACCACACACGATTACTTTAACTAACCAAACATCATATAGTTAATGTTGTAACGACTACAGCAATTATCTAATGAGTTTTGCTTTATAGTTTATACAACTGAGGTTGATTTGAATGCAAGTGAAAATAATATCCAGTAGTTCCAAAACAAAAACATGTCAAGTTTTATAAAGAAGTATCGGTAATAAAATTAATCTGAGGCTTTGACTTATGTTCTTGGATAAAGTAAAACATGCTCCTGCAATTATGATATATGACAGTAGTCCCTCATTTATTGTGTGGGATCTGTACCCGGAAGCCCCCCAAAAAAAAAAAAAAAAAAAAAAT
>JARVGS010000127.1:23054284-23073182 GCA_031762315.1 Hypsolebias antenori | reverse complement strand
TGTTGTTTGTGAAGCACCTTGATAACAGTTTATCTGTTTTAACTGTGCTCTAGAAATAAAGTTGACTTGACTTGAAATTTAACGAAATAAGCACCTAAAACAATTATTTGTTTGCTCAGCAGTATAGTAATGATGTGTCTCAGTTGAACTTTTACTTAATAAATGCACTTTAATGGTCAAATTAGAGGCATTTCGTGCTGATTTGACGGTTGCTTCATGCGATCAGAACGAAGGTAGCAGGGTACGGCAAGCCGATTGTGTCATTGATAGCCACTTTTACCTATTACATGATACAACAGCATGCCACACTACTCGAGTGCCATACTACTGAAAATGGTAGTGTTCATTTTTGTTCAGTCAGAATAAATGGAAATGGTCATATCTCAGCCAAAAGTTGGTTTATAAATATGGGGAAAAATCCATAAAAAAAGTTGCTTTGGCGCATATGTCGCAGAGCATGCAAATTATGCAATAAATAAATAAATAAATAAATAAGGGACGTATAGGGCAAAAACTATAATAGCAGTCTGATACACAGGCACAATTTGTTCCCATTTTTAGTTGGATTTATAAAAATAGTAAATATACCACACTGTGAAAGAGATTAAAAACCATTTCAGGGTTAAAAAGCTACTTTCCAAAGAGTTATTAACCAAGAACCTGTCCCACAGTAAATGATTAACTGAAGGATCTCAGATCCTGTGCCAGGTCTTTGCTGGTTTTCTAAAAGGCAAGAATTTCAGATACATCTGCTGTCTATAGATTTTTCAGGCCAGACTGCTTCGTCTCTCTCGCTTTTCTAATGTTGTAAAGCACACAATAAACTGTCATGATAAAGTACAAGAACTTGAGAGAAAACAGGTGAAAAAGCAGCCACAGTCAAATAAATAAATAAATAAATAAAAAAACGAAAGACCTTCAGAACCCTGGAGAATTACTGATAAAGAAACCACTCAAGAAGATCTGAAAAAAATCTGGCTCCTCAAAGGCAAAACATGAAAAAAATTATGGGTGGTTTAAAACTTTTTACATGGTTTTGTATAAATATATTTTTTTTAAAAAGATGGGGTTTAATATGACTGTTTTATTAACATCTAAACAATGACCCATCAGCTGATATCTTCAACCTTCTTCTGTTGTCATCAGATCCTACATTCAGCTGCAAAACATCCCTGACAGTGCCCGTGTTCCTGTGGATGTGTGTGTGTTAGAGTGTGATGAGTCCTCTGGCACCGACAGTGTTGAGAGGGTGTAGGCTCAAGGGCCACATGACACTGCGGGTTATTAACACTTGACAGTGCTGCTGTCTGGCCTGAGGGAGTGTTACCCAGGAAACAGCAGAGGGCTGTGGGATTGGTTTGGCAGCGCGGGACAGCGTCATCTGGTTTCTGTTTGAGATGCAATTCACAGCCAGCTCCCATATCACACAACAGCCTGGAGAGCGGGGACAAGTAGGTGTGCACATGTTGTGAAGAGATACCGAGGGGCTTTGATACACAGAATTTAGCTGCATTTACTTTTATCCTTCTGTGTTGTGTATATACGCGCACGTGCATTTCAAAACAAAAAGGGCACTCTCACCGTTCTCATTGTTGCGATCCTGCACCAGGTGCTGGTACACGGAGTCAGGCACCTCCGACTGGCGGTAGTACCATTTCACATTCATCAGCAGATGGTCCCGTTTACTCTGAAACATACAGAGAGAGAGAGACGGAGCTTGTGAATAGGAGACACAGAAAGCTCCCACACCAAGATAAACAGATATCACTCGATTTCATTACAACGTCATAAACTGGTCTTTTTGGCAAAGAAAGACGGTGTACAGATGCACTGTTTATGACATACACAGACCATTGCCAAAAAGCCTACAGAGAGACCAAGTCAATTAAAAAGGGATTGTAGGGCATTTGGAGATTTAATAAAGTAAACAGGGGGTGGCCATTGTTGAGGGAGCTATGACGATTAATAATTTTGGGAAAAAGATCCGACTTCATTTAATATAAATTCTTAACTGAGCTATTTAACAACCCGTCAATGTTTCCACAGCTTATTCTTGGACAAGAACAGTGTCTCTTCTCAAGGACGTGGACTTTATCTTCTTGTTTTGCTGCCACCCACTGGCGTTTTCATCAAGTGCAAGTCAGAAACAGCCGGCAATTCTTAAGATGACCAGGAGGTGGCAGCACTGAGACAAAAAGGGACTCACCAAGGCAAAGAAAAACAGGAGAAAAGAAGGAGGTGGGGAAAAAAATAGTAAAAACTGAGGCCAATGTTAAGGTGAGGGATGAAAAGGGCAAAACACTGTTTTCATTTCACGTCATAAAATATTTATTGTACCTTCATATAAGCCCAACAGACGATCACAGTTGTTTAAAAAAAAAAAAAAAGTCTGCTCAGCTGGGTGCAGGAATGCCATAAAATCCTACTGGCTCAAGCCATCTTTATTAGGTGATTCAGCAGCACTGCACTCAGCAAACATACACCTGCACCACCCTCGCTACCACCCATGATTGACAGGAAACATGGAAAATATGAGGAGAAGAAGCAGACGTTAAACAGCCACGGCTTGTGTGTGGACATCTTTGTGTTTGAAGGAACGTGAGGTTAAAGATATTTAAAGCCTTTCAAGTACATTGTTCTGTTATGTCATTGGGGAGGAAGCTGAGCACATGCAGCCAAGCAAATCACTACCTCCCTCTAACCTCAAGCCCACCTCTGACTTTCCTGTTCTCTCCATTCTGCTTTTCCTCTCCCCACAGCTCCTTCACCTAACAGTCCATCCGTTCACTCCACCACATCTTCTTTTGTTTTCCTTTGTTTTTTCCAACCTTTGAGCAGGAAGGGAGCGAATAAGTGAGCCTGGACATGTTATACAGCAGCTGGCATGCAGTCTCTCAGCTGCATTTACTGCGTTGATGATTATAAGAGCCATGCACGCAACATTACACAGTCACACACACACACACACTTCTTGTGAATCAGCAGAGAGCAATACTGATGGATTAAGACAAGGACCCCCCGAGCATGAAGGCATACTGTGTGTGAAAAAACGTGTGCAATTGCGTCACGTCCCTCCCCCTTCTTTTCCAGCAGTCAGCCCACCCACCCCAGTGTCTTGTCTATCCAGTGTACCGACACTGCTGCCTTCTAGACGAACAGGCTGCCTGCCACAGCAGAACGACTTGTTATCTAGTGCTTATGCATAATTAATACGTTAAGAATACTGAAAACGCCACTTGTGTACAATCTGAGTGTTTCATTTTCTGCTTGTAAAACCACAAAAACCAAAGAGGGCTGGAGCAGAGAGCCAGATGAAAACACAAATGCATGTGGCAAGTGGAATAATGCATGAACACACATTATTCTTAGAGATAAAATACATATTTTTAACTTTCTGAAGCAAAATGTCATCAGTATCTTTGTTGCTACGGAGTAGCTTCCACTCTCCAGAACAGATCGCCGTTATGAAGCTCACCGCAACGTAAAGCCCTCTCAGGCAAAAGAGGGAGGGAAAGAGTGAGAGCAACATATGGAGCACTTAGTGGGAGTTGAGCATAGCATTCAATTATCACGATTCTATAAACACGCAGGGTGGAAAAATGGCTAGATAATACAAGGAGAAAATGAGGCGAGATGACAGACAGCTCAGACTCGACAAACGAACTACCAGTTGCATTGTCTGGGTTTGCTAAGCCTGCCACGGAAAATGACAGAGTGAGAACATATAAGGACCACAATGCTGAATTGATTAGAGACATTCCATGCTGCCCGTGGAGAGCTGAGGATAGCTGAGCCTCGCACAATGTCAGACATCTTTGTCTGTCCTGCCAGAGGCTAAACATGGTGCTGCCCTCCCTCCACATGGGCCATAAAGCCTGGGAATACTCTACACCGCAGAGAGGCCAAAAGACTTTCCAACACACCACTGAGCGTGTAAATAAAACAAAAACAGAGGAAAAAAGTGTAAAAGATCAGGGGAGAAAAGATAAAAAGAGCAAAATAAGAAAAGAGTAAGAAGTAGGATTAAGTAGTAGTAGGCGTAGTAAGGCCATCTCATTTCCTCAGACTTTAAATTAAAACTCTCCTCCTGCTTTACTGAAACCCCCCAGGGCACAAGGCTACCCTTTTATTCACCGAGGTGATATAAATCTGACAGTCATGCTTTAGGTATGAACACAATAGCAACCTCTCCCTCCAGTGGCTCCGACTGGCCTGTGGCGTTCTTGAGCTTACTCATCATCAGACAGGAAATGCTGCAAAGAGAGGCCAATTCTCAGAGGGTTAAAGACCGGCACTAAAATAAATGTATATAATTTAAGTAAGTAAAGAAGTAAAGAACAATCTTAAAAGCTAAAATAACATTAAAGCACACATCTTGGACAAGCCCAGTGCTGTGTGAGGCTGTTAATTCTGCTTCTGACCAACTAAAGGTGGCTGGCCTCTTGGGTCCATAATGGCTGCGTAGTGTTCTTTGTGTTGTTGCATGTGTGTGCAGTCAACTCTGCAGCCCGGGCCTCTGCATACAGCCACAATACTACAAAGACTGGGTGTAAGAGGGGAGTACAAGGGTCAGCCTTTCCTCTTTAAACCTGCTGTCTTTAAATGAATTAAAAAGCAGCTGTTACTTAATGGAGAAAATCTGTAAAAGTATACACTTAAAACGATAGACTGAATGAAGGATTAATTCTCTGTTTCAAGGAAAAGACTGTATAATCAATACACTACTTTTCAAAGCTAAAGCATTCCCTCTTGGCGTTTCTGTGTTTGAGTATAAACAGCAAGGGCTGCATAATTATGGACACAATTATGATGAGATCAGTTGTTTATGACAAATAGTTATTGATTTTAGAGGAAAATGTTTTAGTGCACTTTCACATAAACATGACATTCCTCTAATTCCTGCAAAGGTAGTCTTTGTCTTTCATTTTTAACATAATATCAGTACTTGTGTTAGGAGACTGGGTGTACGGTGACATTATTCAAGGATTCGAGCCTCTTTTTTTGTCACACACACATGTGGTGCATGTGGTGGTACGGAATTGTGTACACAGGGTCCCAGTTACATTCAACAAAAGTATAAAATGTAAAATAAAAACAGTAATAAGAGTTAAGATATGAACTAAGAAAAATGTTAATTAAAAACACACTAAGCACTAGTATCATAAAAACAATACGACAAACAGCAGCAATCCACAGCAGCATTGTTCCTACCCTCACGTAGACTACATTGAGTGCACGTTATTTAGTAATTTTTAGGGCTTAAATGGATATATTTATGTTGATTGTGACACATTACAGTCTGCATCTTGCTGTGTGTTTCAGCGCTAATAACAGACTGTTGCATGATCATCTTGAAGAAGCGATTATTTTTTAAATACTGTACTGTAACTTATTTTTTATTACCATTTTCTTAAAACAGTTGCAGTGTAGAAGTACAATATACATACATTCTTAAACAATGGTTAATTTTCCAAAGTTCTCATTGTCCAGTTGTGACGGTGGTGTATTATTTCTATAATAAGTCAATTTTTCCCATTTTACATTAAACTGCACCTCTTGCAGTCTTAATTTATGAGTAAGTTTTTCCATTGCAAACATCTCTTCCACAGTGCACAGCCAACGCTCCATGGTCGGTGGATCCACTTTATGCCACATTCTTGTGATGGCTTTTTTACTTGCTGTTAATATTTTAACCAGGTATTCATCCTCTTTCTGTATTATGCTGTGTGAAGAATTTCCCAAATAAAGTGGTTTACATGTTTTGGGTATCTCATATCCTAGTATTTTTCTTAAGCTAAGCCATATTTTATCCCAGTATCCTTTTATTTTTTGACAAGACCAAAATATATGTACATGGTCCACATCTACGTGTCCACAGGATCTCCAGCACGGTTGCGTGTTGGAAATCACTTTTCCCCGAATGTTTGGGGTTATAAAAAATTTGACTATATTTTTCCAGTTAAATTCTCTCCAGATCCTGGAGCTGGTGGCTGTACACTGTGTTTTACATATGTTGAACCACAATGAAGCGATTATTTAGATGAACAGAAAATAAATAAATAAATTAAAAAAATTAAAAACTGAAGTATAGCTCGTCATCCGTGCAACATTATCAGCCAAATCATATTTATAGAACATCTGATCATCTTTTGCCTTGGATTTATTTGACAAAGCACACATTTAAAGCTGGTTGATGATGAAGGTTTAATTGTAAATGGCCAAACTTATGAGTAAGAATAAACTTGTATTACTGCAAATGCAAAAGCTCTGATAATGATAAATTCCTCTATTTGTTCACATTAACCTGGACACTGTGGTCATTGTCTGCAAACTTAAAACCTAATTTCCCATTTCTCTTGCTCCTTTCTGCACATTACCACCACAGCCTTGCTTTAAACAATACCAGATCCTCCAGCTTCCACACGACAGACCCAGCAGTGCACCTTGTTAACAGGAAACCTCTGTTTATTTTCTCCCCTTTCCAAACACTCTCTTCTTCCTTTGCCAACTCTGTTCCTCCCCCCACACACACACACTTCCCTGCACTGGTGGCAACAGCAGTCAGGCTCTATGACTTCCTTCAGGAGGTGGCAACCATACGTGAGGAAGCTGAGACAGAGCTCAAATATCCAGACAAAGGAGAAGGCAGAAAGAGAGGCAGGGAGGGAGGAAAAAAAAAGAGGAGGTCAAAGAGACAAGAACAGCAGCAGAAACTCAGTGTTAGCAAGGAATGTCAAGCAGTTCAGCTCAGCTAGAAGGCTGCTTAGTTAGCTAATGCCTCAGGGGTAGGAGAGCCTTCGGTATGTTGGATCAGGGCTGGTAGCTGTGTGACACTGACACAAAGCTCAAAATGGGAGGGAGGGCAGAGTGTGGGAATGTTCACCTTGCCTGTCGCGAGGGGAGAGCATGCACAACCAAAGAACAAAAGGCTGATTGAGGCATTTGGAGGCCGAGATGAGATCTGGGAGGACTAATCTGCTGCTCTGACATGATAAGATTAGAGAAGGGAGGCAGGAAAAGCTGGATGGGAAGATCACACATCTACTAGTATAAACACGCACGCAGTACGATGATGGATCTGATTGGAAAGGTTTTCCACTCTGCTTTTCCTCCTCCCTTATTTTCTCCCGCTCTCACTGCGTCAGCGTGATCTGCCAGCACACCAGCACTCAATAAGCACTTCCATCTGGACGGCGGAAAACCAACACACACATGCACGAGCGCACACTAAAAACCTGTACAACAGATCTGCTGTGGTCATACAATCTTTGACATCTCAGCGACTCACAATGCAGGCTGTTTAAAAGAAATGCCAGCCTGCTGTGTGAAACGACATGCACACAAAATAACAGGCTTTCAGTATAAGCACCACTATTCTTCTCTTCAACCTGCAGTAGTGTCGGCCAGGCTGGGACCTTGTATTTGAGGTAAGAGAAACCATGGCGAACTCTGACCACCAGAGCCAGATTCCACTTTTCTCCTTACGAGTCTCAATCTGAGCACTTCGCTGCTTGCAGAAAGTGCTTTCCTCTCGAGCATCCTTCTCAAAGACATATATAATAACACTAAACAAATGCCGATTACAATGTTTGAGAGGAGGAACTGTGCACAAGCCGCTTCCCTGCCTGGCAGCGAGAACAAATGGAGAGTGTGTGAGGCTTATGGGAGGGGCAGGCTGCGAGGAGGTGAGCTAAGTCCCAGCTGTGGTGGCGCTGCTGGCAGGACCTTTACGCCGTGTCTACACAGGGGTGCCTCTCTCTCAGATTCTCTTTGGCTTGACCTGTTTGGATATTAAATCGGCACCCTCTGCTTTGAACACACTGGGCCCATCTGTCAGCCTGGGTCCACGTTGGATTGGATGAGCATTAGCCGATTCAAAGTGAGCAGATTTGCTCTCGTTTCTCTTTGTGGACGATGTGTGCACGCCTTTTGAGCATGAGCTCTCACGTCTGCTTTAAATTAAGCCTCCCCCTCCCTCACAGATTTAAGAAAATGTGCATAAAACACTTCATGAAAGGCTCAACTTTGCCGTGTTATGTGCAAATTAATGGCAGACAACAACAGATCTGAAGATATTAACAGGTTCTTTTTCCGTCCAGACTAAAGACAGAAGAATTGTTGCAATGAAAAGATGAAGCGTATAAAGGGGAAAAAGAGGAAGGGAGTTGAGCCACATGGAATTCACAGATGATGTTAATTAGGACTTCAGGGCTGAGGGTCACTAATGGTGGATCATACCCGAAACAACAGGCACTCTTTACACAGTAGAGTCACAAGCACCACACATGACTACTCCATCCGAGGTCTAGCACATTGCTACAGTTTATTCTGGTAACAAAGAGGGCTAATTGCACCCGCATTCGTCAAATCTCCTCTTCTACATAAAAACCTCCCGAAGGCAGGACTAGCATGAAAAATCCATGAAGCTGATCACAGAGCTCTCCTTCTAGACAGTGTGAGAAACATTGAGAACGCTAGCGCTGGCTACTTTGCTTCGTGAAACAGCTAAGCAGAGTCCAACTCAAATATTTGTCTTTGCCTCCAACACACTTCTGCTGCATGGCAGTTTTTAGCCAAGAAACCCAAGAAGAGCTAAGTGGTGGTAAACAGAGCAGCGCTGCTGAAGTCAACAAAATGTGTTCATATAAAGAAGATATTCAGAAATGGTCATTAATGAAAGAACACTAATAAAATCAAGGACCTGACAAGTTAAGATACATCGGAAAATAAATATTCTATGAAAACCCTTTCACAAGTCTCTCAAGAACAGCCCTCACTCTTTTAAGCTCCTTCCTGTCATTCAGTTTTTCAGGACCTTCACGTGGTCCCTTGCATTTTGAACCAATCAGATCTGAGCGTGATTCAATGGCTTCTGCTGTACAAACAGGCTAAACTTTAGCTTATTTTACATTTATTGTCTTCTAAAGTTGCTTTGTAAACAAAATAGAAGCCAGAGAGAAGCAGTGTAGATGGTTATAATTAATTAAATTAAGCTCTTAAAATTTTGATACATCTTTTGTAAGACAGGTGTACTTCCTGTTACCTTAAAATCCCTTTTTCAAATTCACATACTTTAAGTTTAAAAATTTATTGTAACACAAAGCAAGCATGTGCTATGGATTAAAGTTTTGTTATGGTAAAAAGCAGGCTACATTGTTCACAAGTACCTGTGTTACTAATGTCAGAACTATTTTAAATGAGGCTCTAATTGGCAGTTATCAATGAAAATAAATCTTAAACAACGATTTGTCTCAAAATAAATTCAAACTATCAATTTATAACACAGTTATAATGAAATAAGTAATCTAGTTTGTTTATTTAGGAGGGCCTGAGGAGGGATGTCTGTAAGTGGACTCTCTTAGAAGTCTAGCGCTGGAAGAGGATGGATTACAATGCAGATCCAAGAAAGACTTCAAATGCAGGCTATAGGAAGGCAGATGGAGTCATTTAGGAGAACTCATATCTGGATGTTCACATCATAATACTGACTTTATATCCCAGGCTTTCCCTCTCAGGGAGACATACAGTTAAAGCCAGAAAATACTGCCATTCCTGCATTCAACCTTTCATTTAGCAGCTTCTAAGCCATCTCACTTTGATACAGAGCTTCGTGCGAGTGTTAGTGTATTTACCAGCTTGTGTGTATTTGTGTGTAACCTGGGATGTTCTCAGGAGAGCGGAGACTTGTCTTGTCTCAAGGTAATACCCGTGAGTCAGACCTCAGTGAGACAAAAACACTGAGGAATGTTGGCATTTCTTTTGAAAGATAGACTCTTTCCGTGCGTTGTTCAGAGTGTTTAAACTCGATGGTGTTTCATTTCTCTGTAATATATTGTATCAGCTTTGCCTAATGTGTGTAGTGTGGGGGAAGAAATGAGACATCTTACTATTACTGACTGGATGGACCACTGCAATAAAAAGAAAAGGAATGCACACAGAGAAGCGTGTACAATATCAGCTTGTGCATGTGGGTTTTCCATATTGGATGTCTGCCCAGACAGATAATCTAAAATTTGCTTGTGTGTGCATATATATGTGTGTGTGTGTACGGCTACAAGTAGGCTTTCTCCTAAGAAAGGTAAAGTAGAGATGGAGCTGTGTGCTCACTGAGTGCTGTAAAGAAGACAGGAAATTAGAGGGCTTGCTTTGGGCAATGCTAATCAATGTCTCACCTTAGTGTAATTGACACACACCAAAAACACACACACACACACACACAGACATGCAAATTTAACTGTCAGGCTTAAGTGTATGTTTTTGGAGTGTGTGTGTGTGTGTAAAGGGTGGACAGGTTGCGTATGTGGGGGAGGGATGAGGAACCATTTCTTTGCTTTGCAGTGAGATGCTGGAGACCTGCTGGTAAAGGAACATGTGTGTATGCTTATGAGAGTGTGAATGCGTTGGTCTGCTTTATCGAAGCACAGCTGTCAGACCATCAGAACAGTGTCTGTGGGGAGAAAGTGTGAAAGTGACATACAGTCACAGATGCTTCCAGCATTTGTGTGTGTTGCTTTGTACGGCCAGCGCACACAGCAGCATGCACAGCTATTTGGAATATTTATGATCTGCCTAATACACACCGCAAAAGCTCATTTCCGCATACATGCGCAGAAAATAAACACAAACACGCTAGAGAGAAAGAAGAGGTGGCAACCAGCAGGAGATAGTGGCAAAATAAGCAGTGAATGGAACATGCATGCGAACCAGCTCTTTCGCGCCAAGTGGGAAACCGGACGAACAACATTGCACACGGCCTTGAAGAACCCACATCACCACGAGCTCAACTATTTGTGATTGTATGGTTTTATCTGCTTCTGAAGATATCCATCGCCCAGTCCTTCCCTCCCCCCTCCATCTCCATCTGAAGGTGACCTCGCCTGCCTGTCAGTCTCCAGTGATGACACCGGCCCTATCAGTGATACATCATGTAAGCTGTGTATCAGACAGATGCTGCTCGAGCTGAGCAGTAGGTGGTCTGTCAGGCGTGCTTGCTTAGTACAATATGCAAATAATCACATGCAAATTATCTGCCTGTGTGTGTGACAGTATATCAGAATGGATACAAATGAAATGTGCTGTCCCAGGTGTGTCTGAAGATTTACAGAGAGTTTGCAGGCCTTTCACCAAACACATTTAAAAGGCTACTCAAAGGAGTTGTGGTATGAAAGCTGGAGAAAAATGTGATTATGCTCACACACACACACACACACACACATGCACGCATATACACACACGCACAGAGGCCAGAAGCAGAGCAGCGTCCTGCTGTGCTGCAACAAGAGGTGTATTGTAGACAACACAGCTGCAATAACAAGGCTGGCTCAGTGCTGGAAGGAGATGTACTGCACGACTCAGTCTCGAATAGAGCTGAACAATTTGGGAAAATATTCTAATTGCCCCCCTCTCATTTTTTATCCCAATTTAGCAATAGCGATTTAATATGATTATTTTTCAATTTCTTCTCATGTATTTTTCAACGAACACAAGCAATAAATCTGTTTCAGTTGCAAAAAACTCCACTGTTTTCAGCTCCACTGCTACTCTGTTTCTACATTTTTTGAATAGCTCCAAGGATAGGAGCTTGGGCAAAATGTGTGTACGAGGGCATTCTGTACCGCTTATCCATTGTGTTTACCAACACCATAAACCCAGGCTTAGTCACTATATTAATAGGCAGCATGTCTTTTGCTATGAACTCTGTTATTGCTCCAGTTATTTCTACGTGCCATTTTGAATCATGTTCATAGGAGTAATACCTTCGAACAGTTCGGTCAGTGATCCCTGTCAGATGGTACTTTGCCTACTTGAAGTTGAAGCACTGACCGTTGGCATTCTAGCCATGCAACTATGGTAAATGGTTTGTTGGGTTTTTGTAAGTGTTGATAAAGATTTGTGGTGTTATCTCAAGAGGTAGCAACAGCAACAAGGCAGGTTCTGCACAATACATGTCGTTGCACAGCGTCTTCTTTTTTGTAGCCAAAATAATTCCAAACAACGGACATGCTGCCCCTCTTTGGTTCTAAACTTTCAGATGTACCAGCTTCTGTCGAGCCTGATGACATTGTGCAACCAGTTAAAATGCAGTGTTGACTTCTTCTGCTCCCTGCTCTGCTTCGCTCACTCACAAGTCACGTAACCAGATCACGTGACCAGTCAAACTGCAGCCTTTAAGATTAGAAAATATAATTTTATCTCGATATTATTGCAAATGCAATTACCGGTAATTGCTCAGCCCTAGTCTAGACCTGTATAATCTGCCATGGATAGAGATGAAGTTGTGTCAGAAAGACGTGTTTTTTTTGGTTTAATTTAATTTTTTAATTTATTTTTTTTTTAATGTAAACTAATGTAAAACTGTAAAAGTTACAAGTATGTTACTATGCAATTAATCTGAATGTTAAAATCTGAACAAAATATAAAATTTCACTGTGCTTTTATTTAGTCAAAATAATCAATAGTGGTAAAAGAAACAGACATTTATAAGAGCATGATAAAATATGC
Source organism: Hypsolebias antenori (assembly GCA_031762315.1). NCBI lineage: Eukaryota > Metazoa > Chordata > Actinopteri > Cyprinodontiformes > Rivulidae > Hypsolebias > Hypsolebias antenori. Next base: position 23,060,681 of record JARVGS010000127.1, on the reverse strand, counting down.
ACCAATATTTAAAACGGTTTATTTATTTATTTTTGCAAAAGATGCATTTTTAGTCATGCAATTTAAAAAGTGAAGCTTCTTAGAAAGACCTTTACTGACGACTTCCCAAATTGTAAGATCTTAAAATATAAAGGGTTACGTCAACAATTCCTCTAATTGAGAACAAGAGGAAAAACAGTGGAGTCACGATGAGCACTGTGTGTAAAATACACTGGTTGTCGTTAACACACACACACACACACACACACACACACACTCCCGCAGAGAGAGAGCGTGAGACAAAGAGGTTGAACAGCACACAAACATTTCTACTCGGTGCAACCCAGGCACATCAAATCCTTCTCCGCCCATTTATCTGTGTCTGCCTGTAAATCAAAAGGCATTCTTTGAACACACATGCACGCATGGACACACACACACACACTGTATCTGCTATGTGCAGTAACATCATCCAGGATGGAGTTGGTAAAGGATTAATGTTGATGATTGTTAGTTGCTTCAGCTCACTATGTGAAAGGAGAGAGGAGGATGAATATTTACCAGGAAAGAAAGATTAAGTCACCAACACGTTCACCTCTCACTTGGCCTGATAGTACTAATAAAAGACGATGCACATTCAACACGTATAGTGATGGTTTTTTTTAAGTGCAGATAATATGGAGGCTCTTTGTAATTAGTTTTAGCAGCATGTTCAGGACAAAACACTGTTCACAGTAGCAGAAGATGAATAAATGCATTAACACGTTCAGACGTCTTTTGAAAGGAAAACCAAGGAATGCACCCACACACGCACATAATCTGTGCATCCCAGTGTGACCATATGTTTTGGCGGGGACTTCCTACCCACCGCAGAGGAAGTGTCCGTTTACAGTGCACAGCTCAGTTGTCCGCCATTACATCCTGTCTCCCAGCTCCAAACAGCCACGCTCAGATCAACCCAGCCATGGCTTTGAAGTTAAATCAAGCAGAAGGCAGACACTGTTCACCATACCATGCAATCAGCGTGAGCATGGGATCTGTTAGAGGGCACGCAACCTCAAACAACAAGGCAGCAGAAAGAGAGGGCTTTCTGTTCAAAGCTGCTTCACTGTCAGACTGGTTTACTTTCAGGGTTTCATCTTTTTCTGTCTGTGGCGGTGCTGTGATTGACATCTACTTGTCCTTGTGTGGAGGCTTATATGATGTTCTTACACTTGGCTCTTTGTGAGAGTGGATGAACGTAATAGATTGCGTGTGAAGAGTGATATGATCGGCTGATGATGGAACGAGCCAGCAGACACGGACTAACAGTGTGTGGAATCCTACAGGGCGGGGGTTATTGATGACTCCCTCAAACAGCGGGTACCATTGCCATGGCAGCCCATACATTATCATCACACAGCCACACCCTATCGACGTCCCAAACCAATAGGCTAGTAGCTGCCAAGCTAACCATCCCCAAGACTGTTGAAGTGGCTGAAGTAAAACGGAAGAATGTGGACTGTGCCGTTTGATTGACACCAAGGCTCCTGTTTAACAGTGACTGGGAGGTTTGCATCTTTTTACATTTGCCCTTCCTTCTCTTTTCTCTTGTCTGTTCTTCTCTCTGTCCCCATACCCCCCACTCCACTGCCACAATCCTCCCTGTTTGTGGCAGCTCTGCATGAAGTGGATATTACCCCACCCTGCTGGTAAGATATTGATCAGCCTCCTTCTCTACCTTCGTCTCCTTTCTCCCCTCTCTTCATAGGCCTCTGCATTGATTCTTCATCTCCCTCTGAGCCCGCCAGCTAGGAGTGATTACACAGACTGCTCACATACAGTGTAGCAAACACACACACATTAGAGCCCTTTGGAGGGGACGTGAGGGATATGTAGCCATGCCGTACATTAAAGACTATAAAGTTTAGCAGCTGCTGCACCAGCCTTATGAAAACGCCACCTCTCTTCATTCTAAAACAAATGACTGCAAGCTTAGTGTGACATATTACATATTACAGTACAACAACAAAAACATGGTTGTTACAGCATGTTAGCACAACACAAAAGCCATCTGGCATAAGATCTGATGTCTTTTGTTTGTTGTGGGTGCTTTTATTGATCAAACATGCTAAAATGGGCTATTGTTAAGCTTGACAGGTGGACTCAAGGCACCTTGTGATTTTATGCAGAGGCACATGGAGCTAATGCAAACACCTTATATGGACCGTGTAGCAGTGCTCACCCGCACAAGGAGATCGTTATAGCCTGCTTAAATCAACATATTTCATTTTAAACAGCTAGGTGTAAGAAAATAAATCAGCTGTGCACAGATGAAGAAGTCCTAATGTGAATAAAGATGATTGAAAAGTGTCATGTCCACAACAAAAGCATAGTTTATCAAAAGAACAGCAGCAGCTACTGGTTTATTTGTACACACCAGGGAAATAACTAGTAAACCAGCTCTCTCCTGCTTATCAGATATCCCCTCTGCTAACAATAGCTCACAGAGTATGAAAGGTTTTGGACAAGAAGTCCTGGCTGATGAGGTAACAAGGGCAGCGTGGGCTGATGCAGCAAGAGCAAGCACTTATCTCATTTGTAACCTTTCTCCGGCTGCAGCAACAATCCAGCAGAGTGTCTAAAGCAGCAGGCCAGAGGTCCCATATATTATATACACCCTCACTGCCATTTGGCATTTAAGTGGCATTTTAGCATGGCGGCAAGCAGTTTGCACCTAATTATGGCCAGTCGCTGCTGTGTAATGAGTTGAGCAAAAGTCTCAAAAAGCCATTCTCCCATGGTCAGGACTTTGACTTATTTTCACAAAGATGCCCAGTATCTCTGCCTATAAACCTAATAATGGAGCAAACCAGATGTTGATCACAATGTGGGGGTATCAAGTATAAAGTGTTAAGCGGTAAGTACTGTATAGTGAAAACCGAGACAAAGACAAAGCAAAGAGCAAGGACAGTGTGTGTGTGATCGATGAAGTAATCAATATTCCCCTACTGCATTTCCCTTTGTTTGTATTTATACTAGTGTTGCCGTGCAATATCACCTTGCGGACAGGTTCAAAGTGACTTCATTTTAAGTATGTGGTCTTTTTTTTTAAAGTATTTTAATGAACAAAGCTGAATTCTTAATTTGTAGTTATATAAACAAAAACGCCGGGCTGTGGCAAACAAATAACATGTCTCATTATCACCCATCTTGGAAACCCCTTTGATGATCTACTGAAGGATCTTTAGAAATGATGCTTTGTGCCAAAAAGTTCTTTGGGAGCCAACGAGCCATCTGCTGACAGAAAGCTTCTTCAGTCCCCTACAGGTCTTGTCACAAGTCTACAGAGAAAAACGCAAGTTTGACTCAAAGTGTGCAAACTGAAGGAACGAGGTGTAAGTTTTGTGGAAATGTGTGGCTGTCAACTCTGCGGGGAGGAGAGGACGAACGAGAGGTCACCGTCTATCCAGGGAGGACACCTAAACACACCCTCCACTCGCTGATGGAGAGAGCCTCCACGCTCATTCACCAACTCCATTACCCTCTCTGACAGGAACACACTTTAAATCATCCAATTTCACCTGAAGAAGAGTATGAAGGTAGGAGCAAAAGCAGTGGGAGGAAGAAAGATTTTCTTCTTCCAATATCTGTTTTCGGCTGCTGGAGTGTGAATGGATTTAAAGACGCCTACATGTCGCTATAAGATCAACCCTAGTCTTAAAATGCCAACAACTGCATTTGTCACAAAGATATGACAGAGGAGCAGCGCAAAAAAAAAAAAAAAAAAAAAAGACAAAAGAAATGTGTGATAAATGTAAAATAATAAAGATGTAAATAATCAACACTTGTAAAAAGTGCTTCAACCAGAAATGGGGCTATTATGGAAAACAATAAATGGGATATTAAAGTCAACAGCTCACAATAGCTTATTATGATACTTAAGTTACAGTCTATACAGCTGCCTGCATTAGTGACAGCAAATTATATTGAATCACATCATTTCCTTTCACTATTTATGACTCTGTTTTTGATGTTAAACATTGAGCTGTCTTTGTACCATTTAAATTAAGAGGTCTTGTTGTTACTTTAATCTAAAAGAAAAAAAAAAATCTTAAAAATCATTTTTTCCTGCAGCTAATGGGATCAGAAACATTTAGCAGCATGTCAGATAAGGCTTCAAACGCAGACAAAAACAGGATAACAGTTTCTCTTTACAACTGAACGAAGATGGAGCAAGAAGCCTTTAGATACTGTAGAAGGCATACGACATTTGAGAAGTTGTTTAAAAAAATATAGTCTTAGGGTAGGGCTGCATATTTTAAATCTTTTTTCATTAAAGATAGTGGTTCGGCTAATTTGACTGCAAGCTTATTAATAAGGCAGACTTGCCTCCCTTTGCTCTGTACACAAGTGTTAACCGCCTGCTGGAACAAAGGCAGCTCTGTTCACAAACACAACACAGCCAAACTGTTAAGTACATTCCTATAAAGAGAGGAACAAAGAGCATTTGAGCGTGGCAGGAGGAGAAATGAATACAGCTACTGAGGGGATAGCACAGCTCGGCCCCTTTGATGGCAGGAAATGTCTTTACCATCGCGGAAAGTGTTTATGCTGCTTTGTAGCACACATTTAGGATCGAGGCAACAATAAAACTAACAGACTGCACTGTGGAATCTCTGTTGTAATCACGTTTGGGAGAGATTAAAGCTGAGAAGGAAAGTGAGTGACTTTGAGGTGTGTGTAGAGAAACATCAGGCAAATGATAGAAATTTCACTGTTTCCGGCACACACACACACACACACACACGCACAGCTGAGGAAGAATAAAGAGTGCTACGTTTTGTGTGTGGATGCGAAACACAAAGGGAAGCACAAACGCCTATCCGCAGAATAAATGAAGTGTGTGCACAAGTGTGGTGAAGCGCCACAAGCACTGGCAGCTGTGGTTCGCACAGTCCATCCACTGGCAGTGACAGACAGGCAAAAACAATTTAGACTCGCCCATCAAAGCAACGCTGGCCACAGCGGGCGCAAATATGACGCACCAAATGGAAACTACATAATCCTCCTGAGAGAAAACCAGAGTAGATTTATTATTGAGAAAATAAGAAAACAAAATCTAAATCTGGTCATTTTTATAGTGCACACCATCAAAAACAATCATCCTTTTGTGTTAGACAATAAAAGACCATGTTCAGTCAATCTCTGGGTGTATTTGTGCATTCTGAGTAAAAGGATTTTAAAAAATCCTTCATGTCTTCAAGAGAGAGAGGAAAGATTTGACTTGTGAGCATTCAAAATCATTTTTATTAGTTAAGGAGCATCTCCAGCATCTAAACCGTGATGACAACTTTGTCAAGACCACTTGCTCTTTGGTTTCCAGGTTTGGAAAAGTGGTTTCTTGTTCATATACACAAGTCAATTTATTCCTAAGAAATGGGATAGGAGAGAACCTTAAACAGAGAAATATTTCTTTTTCATGATCAAAGCTTGAGCACATGTGCACCAGTTGTCTTGCATTAGATCAACAAGCATTCAGAGATGGAGGATAGATAGGGTTAGCCGTGAGTCAAGCTGCAACACGTGCACAAAATGTCAGAGGGTCTGTATAAGATTGCAGTGGTGCTGGGGGTTGGAGGGGGGCTGTAGATGGCAGACTGTGGGGATGTTGCTGTTGTTTTAAAGGCTGTGTGAGGCAACGTGTTCAAGGTAGAGTGTAGACATTCCTTAGACCTCGCAGCAATCCCTGAAATTTCCTTTTCTGCTGTCTGCTCCTCTCTTTGACCGATGGACTTCTTCCTTCTTTCCTTCCTTTTGCTCTCCCTATTGGCAAGAGTTAATTTGCACCATGTGTTCTTTAATGGGGAAAGAGTTAGAAAAAAATAAGGCCCTGGTGGAAGCGTGTGAACTCGATACCACTGTAAATCTCCACTTCCACCATGTTACAGCCTCCACCCCTCCTCCTCCTCTCCTGCTCTCTCTCTCTCTCATTCGTATTTTATTGGCTTGTCACACATTGGACAAGCTGGAAATTACACTGAGCTGAGCTGAGAACCAGCGGTGAAGCATGCCAGATATCTACTTCAGCTTGGAGAGAAAGAGAGAAGTAAAGGCAAAGGTGGAATAGGGGAAAAATAGGGGACAGGAGAAAAGCAGTAATGTAACGTGGAAGAAAAAGACTGGGAGGTGGGTTAAAATTAGACTTCCATTTTCAGAGCAGAGGGCAAGCCAATTAAAGCTTCACCAGTTCACACTAATGTGTTTAGTGTCTGGTTTCTACACTCAGTCCTGGGTGACCAGAAAGACACATTTTATTTTCAATATGAAAGTCAATGAAGCTATTCAGTAGGCCTGCAGGAAAAAAATCGATTTTTTAAAGAATCTAGATTCTTAGTCCTGGCGATTCAGAATCGATTCTAAAAGCTCCAAAATCGAT
>JARVGS010000127.1:23019553-23031499 GCA_031762315.1 Hypsolebias antenori | reverse complement strand
TCGAATTACGAACGGATCGATTTACGAACGGTTCTTAGGTCCGGAACCCGTTCGTAACTCGAGGACTACCTGTATTGCACAAGATGCCCATTTTTATTCAGCCTTTAACATACAAAAATGTATATGCAACAATAACACAACAAGAATAACAACAGACTGGTTCACTCAGAATACTGAAGAAGACTGAATGAACAAATTCAAATGGAGATTTATGAAGTAGCAAAATGTGATTGGCAAGGATTTAGGCCTGGCTTTGCAGAGGGATTGAATGAAATACTTGCATGAATACAGATTAGAGAACAATGTTAGCATGAATATACACAGGGTTATTAACAATGAGGGTGCCTCAAATTGATCCGAATAAACCAGCCAGATCCTCCGTAGAGCAGGGATCCTAGCAGTGATGTTGAGCTGCAGCAGGTTTTCGTCAGCTCAAATCCATTACTCAGAGCGATCTAATCTAAACTGCCATCCAAGCTCCACAGAAACAACAGCACAATGAAAAGGCTCAGCTGGAGGCGAGGGCTAGGCCACTTCATAAGGGATTCTCTGTGGTCTCTGCACGCTGTCTGCTTTGTCTTACCTGGTGCAGTGGTGGTTTGCTTTAGTCTCCGAGGGTCGTTCTGTTTTAGCTCACATTGGCAGGGCAAAGACACTTGTCTGCTACACTCGTTTTTCAATTCGCTGACGATAAGCACATATTTTTGCACCGTTTTGCTAAAGCTGCATGAACAAAGGCTCTATTTTTAGACAACTTCCGGGGTTAACCAAGAAGGTAAAAAAAAACATGTTTATGTTGGAAAGCCCCATGCTATATTTTTTTTTTCTCAAACGGTTAAACAAGCCTTGAGACTGCATTTGAAAAAAAAAAAAAAAAACTATCACTGTTGAACCAGAACAGATTTTAAAACAAAATCACACTGAGTGCAATCAAGTATTACTATCTGAAAAGACAAACTGCAGATTTGCTGAGGCTAACAATAGCAATCAATACTTTCTTTTTGTAATCAAGTCTAATCAAGTGTTTTCTTTGTCCGTGGGTCTAAAGCTTCTTTAAGGCATGGACATATGAAATATCCTATGTGCTCCATGTGGTCTAAGCCTCTACTCCACCTCTAAAAGAAGACTAAATCCCCTTCTACCCTCTATTTGTGGGCTCAACACGAGAGCTTGAAATGACCCCGAGGCGGCTGCTCCGCAATCCAAGACGTCCATTATCTACAAGGTTTGTGAGCAGTGCTTCATTTTGCAGCCTAATACCAGCTACTTGAAGACACACGAGTTTCCCATGTTTCTTTTACTGGAGCAAAGCTGTCTATTTCATCAGCACTGACTGCTTCACAAGGCATCATGCTTTGACACGGCTCCCGAGGGAAAAGCCAGGGCTGTCCACTGTCACCCATTTCCTTTCTTCTAAATGAGACACTTTTAAGAATGTAATCGTGAGCGAGCCAGTAAAGGACCTCTCCCAATGTGTCATTGATAACAGAAGCTGGAGAATGTGAGGTATGTGGCAGCAGGCAGTGCTATCGTGAATGTGGCTCATAATTGAGTTACCCTGTAGATCTGCAAGAAGCTATTTTACACTATGAATAAAGGACCAGATTCAAAAGGATTTTTCAGTGTCTTTCACATCTGGCGAAGCACTGACAATTCAATTTTTTTTGCTGTATTACGCAGCTGAAATGGAAATTTACCCTGCGGTAAAGCTGGGGTCAGAAGAGGTATAAATACACATCGGGGACACCTTCAAGGCTGGTTTACTAGAGAAGATCTGTATCATGTATATGTATTTAAACATTTATCTTTATAAAACAGAGCAGAGCTCGAGTGAGGGAAAGAGGATGAGTTACATAAAATTTTCTCAATCAGATGTAAGCAGCAAAAAGATTTACTAGGAGAGAAAAAAATAATCTGTGATTTTCTCCCCTCCTGTTGAAAAGACTCTTGAGATTTTAATATCTAAGCACTCAATCATGTACCACTTTCACTGATATTCTGCAATCAAATATCCCCACTCTTCCTTTGCAATCTGCCTATCAGCTTAACAAGCCTATCCATCAGTTCGGCTTCAACTGGTAGTCTAAATGAGTGTGAGAGGGGAGGAAATGTATTCATACAGCTGCCCTACATCCTCCAGCTACACTAATCATTATGCCACACAGAGAGACGTGCCAGCACAGAGGAAAAACTAACATAAATAGATTAGAGTGACAGATAAGACAGCTTTGAGGTTTCAGAATGACAGAACAGGCCAGCAGGAGCAACGAAGGATGCCTTTAAGAACAGCTTGCAAAATAAAACAAAGCCACTGGATTGGTGCACAAAACATGTCTCTGTCTAGATTAATAAGCTTTGCAATAGCAAATTTTGTTCTGGGCTTGAACAGATGGTGGGGTCGGGGGCGGGCACCCCCCCCCCCCCCCACACACACACCTTTCAATGCCTTATAATGATTTGAGCTGCAAAACACCTCCACCTCATCATGACACAGGATGGCATTACCCTTAATTACGTAGGTATTTGATTTCAAGAGCAAACACCTCTCTTAACCACCATCCGCCACTGCACAAACCACCTCGACTCACCCACATTATAAATAAATTAAACAAGGGATTCATCTTTTATACCATTTTGCTTATTGCTCTACATGGTCATTGAGTTGTAACTCTCAAGTTAATGTGTACACACTGCAAAATAGAGGCTGTCAGTAAATATTCTACAGTTTAGAGTGTTTGTTAAAAGAAAAGGACTGATTTAGCAAGCAGTCAGCGGGGAGGTGAATTAGGGGAGAGTGCAATATTGAGTGCAGTGTTCAGCCTTGTCATCCACTGTCTGGGTCATTTAGTCCAGTGATTCTCAGCAGAGAGGAAAAATGCTCTGCAGTGCACAATGAAATGAATGATGAACATGTGCAGCTATTTACTTCTTTCAATGCAACCACAAACATGGCGGTGTTGTAAATATTGCCAGATTCGTCATGTATTCACTTTCGTTCATCTTCATTTAGAAAAAAGAGAGGGCAAGAAAAAAAAAACACCGCCAGAAAAAGCAGGATCTAAGCTCAGAGCTCCCATATCCTCTGAAGGGAGATCATAAAACATACAGTACCTGGAACGTGGCTTCTTACAGCAGTGGTATTTTAGTACATTGCAAATACATAAGTCATACATACACAGTCTACAAAAACACAATATTAATTTTAAGGAGTGAGAATGATCCATAATTGAATGTTTAACTGTTGTGGCCACTAGCTAAAATGTAGGTCCACGTCTAAATATAGACATCAGCTACAAAAGGAAACTATTTTCCAAAAAAGATTAACAGCAGGGGCCTGCTAAAGAACAATGGTCTTTTGGGCAAAAAAACAAAGTACTGTAGTGGTATTACAAAGCATACAGTGGTGATCTGCAGATTAACTCTGTCTGTTCATGTGTAAAATGGAGACTTGATCCCAGACTGATAAGTACGCTATGCCTACAGCAAACACAAGCTGCATATTATTTATTTCCCCCCAATGTCTAATAACAACAATATACTGAATTACACATAGCCGCTTTTATAGTGCAATAGTTGTGCAATACAACAAGAACAAAAAAACAGAGAGCGCATGTAGTTCGACTGCATTCTTTATTCCAAAGGTGAACAAAGCTGGCTGTGTATCTCAGCTGCTGTGAATAAGCCTCAGATATTCTTGGAATGTTAATGTTAGGCTTTAACCATGGCAGTCTCACCAACTTCTCCTCTTTAATGACAATAAAAATACAACTTAGCCCTGCCTATAAAAATATTTCACTTTCCAATTTGAGGACAGCATGGTTTTATGAGATTGGGCATATTTTATCTTTCTATTAAAAATGAGAATACAAAGCTAGAGTAAGTGTTTTACATCACTAAAGTACCACATTGTTATGAGACAACTGTTAACTAATCCCATGCTTACATTGTGTTTAAGCACCATATGCCGTGCTCATGCATAGGAAATCAGCCTCAAATACATCTGCCATTTGCTTAGTGAAAATCTAGGAGGGCAGATTTGAAAAGCTAGAATCTTGTTAAAATAGCATCTGTGGGCTTATAGAAAGACCACTGAGAGTGTTTTCACTACAGTAATGCATTCATGTGTCTGTCTGCATGCTGCATATGCAGCACTTAAGATTTATAAACAAGAAATGCTGCTGCTGAGCAAATGTATTTTGCAGTCCTGGTCAGACTATGTTCTCCCCTTATAAATGGCTAAAGTGTAATGTGCCCTGACCTTCTATCGTTCTTTTAGCAGCTCCTTACATATATTGCTATCTCCTCGTATATCACTTGGGCAAATGGCGTCCTTCACCCTGCTCCCTCCTGTCCTCTCTTTAAAAGGCTGAGGGGACATCTTTTCCTGCTGTATTCAACTGACAGCCCTGGCAGCTTCCTCACTGAGCCTGCGGGGGTGGAGGGGGGAAGCCTCGACAAGGAAAAGTGCTGCAATGAATAATTATCTTTAATACCATGCACCACCCCGCCATCCCTACTTTATTAGCATCAAACAATAATTAATGAGGGAACAAGGGGCCATGAAAAGTCTGCTTTTGGCTTTTCAGAACAAGAGGGTCAATATGCCCTTCAACCTATCCTCTTCTCACTGCCAAAGAGGAAGACACCTCATCCTTCTGAAAACATGCTCTTAGCTTATTTATGATGCCAGTTGCTCTGCTGAAAGAAAAGCAGCATTCTTGCTAGACTCAGCAAAACTAGCCAGATCACTTTACGCAGCAGTTCACCACTTCCATCTCTACGCTCTGTTCTCAGCAGGCCAACCCAACAATTCAATAATGAATACGAAAGGCCTCCTAATTGACGTCTGTGGGCGTGGGAGCAGCTGAAAATATATGGCTATACAACACAAGCTTGACTTGATTATACTTTTGTTTAACGTTAAAAGTAGACATAAATACTGTACATACACACACACACACACACACACACACACATATATATATATATATATATAGATTTTATACACATATATATATATATATATATATATATATATATATGTGTATAAAATCTCTGATTAGCAGCAGCAAAGCCATTCCTGATCAAATTAGCTTTGCACTAAGAGCTTCATTGATCTTGAAGCTCATTTGTGCGGATGAGTCCTGGAAAAGCAGCTGGTAAAAGCAGCTGGTAATCCAATAGCAACGATAGGAGGAGCTGTACAGACTGTGATGCGTTTACCCAGCTATTCCCTACACAGACAGGCAAGAAGTCTGTGAACGCCACTTGTCGGACTGATTGGAAGGCTGGGGGGCCTTGGGAGCGTCAGTGAAATGAATAAGAGTCGCAGTGTGACCAAAAGCAAGGTACTTGAAAGCTGAAAGTAATTGCTTTCATCACAGCTATCATGTAATGAGTAAACAGGAGGAATCAAGCAGAGCCTAAACAAGTGTTTTAAATGTACTGAGTAGTAACATTCATGCTGTAATGGAGGCTTCACTTCATAATCAAACTCAATGGCTAACAGCAATGGCAATTTCAATTTAAAGATTCCATTTACTCAAGATTTAAAGTGTACGGTTGGGAGAATAAATGTGGGCAAATCTGTCTATACGCTGTGATAATTTCATTGCAGCCACGACCGACTCCAACCTTAATCAATGTTGCATGATGTGAGTGACATCGAACAAGCACCCAGAGGGCAAAGATCTTGTGATACGAAACAAAGCAAAGCAATAGGAGTAAAGGCCAATAGAGTCATTTTTCCAGTAGAAACCATTCAAGTAAAGTGCACCTTTTTGCAACAATGATTTTTTGCATTAAGTGTAATGCTGCTGCCACAATAGTGCCATTTCTCACACGTTAATGCATCAAGGATTCTTGAGCGAATGCATTTCTCTCCTTCATATCACTGCAACACGAAAGGAGTGAGAACTCTTCAGTGACCCGCAGACACATGCTACTCTCATACCACACTAATAGCCTTGGGCTGTCTACCAATGACTTTATGAAACCCTATGTGCTCTAAATATAAGCTCAATTTCTCAGCAGCAGTCTGTAACAGCTTCGTTTCAACCACCTTGTCATTAAATATTTATTTTAGAAAAGTGGTGGATAAAAAGGTCATAACTATTTAAAAATGCAAAATCTACGACTTGTTAGGCCTCTCACGCCTCCAGCTCACTTCAACACTGCCACAACAAGAACCCACCACCACCACCACCCCCTTTTAAAAATAAGGATTACCTACAAGTGTTCCTTTAATCAGAGAGAAACAGAACCATAAAAATCTCTCAACAGCAGTCCCAGAGGAATACCTTTCTCTGAAGCCCTATCAAGAAGAGGATCTCCTTCACCGACAGCAGACTGAGTGGGAGTGAGCGTGTTTGAGGATGAAAAGATGTGCCGCTACCTCGCTATGATGTCTTCTCCAACAATCTCGGAACAAAGGCCTGTGTTTTGAAGTGGAGTTATGATGGCGCTGGGCTCTTAAAGCCCTGTGTTGCCGTGTTGGTTTCAAACTGTTCTGTTAGCATGTTGTTTGCTATGCTTGCGAGATAAGCCAGTGTTGTGGGTGGCTGGGTGTACTACAGCAACCGGTGCACTGCACAAGTGCCAAAGCCGACAGTCTGTGGGAGGGATTGTGGGCGTTATAGATCACTAGGAGACAGATGTCCAGTCTTGCCCCAACGCTGACTCAAGCACTAACCCCAATAGCTGGATGTTTGCAAACTGGACTGCTTCCTGGTGGGTCTTAAGTTGATCTTTGTCTGACTTTATTATTCCAACTGTTTTTACTGGTATAGAACTGTGACAGCTGTAATATTTAAGGAACAAAACCTGGAAGCTTCATCTGCTGCCACAGCCTAATAAACATTACAAAAACTCTTGCTGAAGAACCAAACAGACTTTGAGCAGAAATGACACCAGGTATGAGCATGCAAAGAAATAAGCATCTGGATAAATACATAATTAGTGTTAAATCAATTTTGCAATTACCTCTGTCAAACAGATGACCGTCGAGGCAACGGTCTCATTGTCTACCATGAAAACAGCAAAATCCTCTGCCGCACTCAAACGTGTCACGCTCCAGTAAGCAGAATCAAACCCTGTGAGCGTCTGTTGTCTTTACCTCACCCCCTCTTTGTTTTAGTGTGTGCTGTCACAGTTAATGATTTCCTCAAGATCTTCATTTTTCGCATAAGATTTACATGTTTGAAGTGCTCAGCTGAGCAGACAAAGGTTAGTGAAACAACCTTTCGTAGCCGAGCCGGACTCAAAGAGCGTCTGGGCACGGCAAGGAAATTTCTGTATCAGCACAGTGCCTTACAGTTTCTTTGTGTTTACATATCTGGATTGTGCAGTCATCCCTTCCAGAGAAAATCACCGTCAGCAAAAACAATTATACCCCCACCCCCCCACCCACTAAAGCACAAGCCTGTCTCTGACTGCTTCGGCTCAGCTTGACAATCAAGCCCATTAGATCTTTCTGAGAATTAACGCTAGTTAACTTAAAGCCCTGACACAAATCAAGAACAGTCATTAGCCTGTCTTTTTAGCATAAAAAACAGGAATGATTTGCCGGTTCAGAGAGATCATCTCCCTACATGCAGCCTGGGGCAGCCCTTGCTGTCTACCTCATTATTTTTTAGAAGAACAAGGGCACTGATGAATCCTGCCGGATTAAATGTAAGGTTGTCTTCTTATGACCTGTCTCACACACTCAATAGCGGACTGCTATAAGCTGCTGTTCTCAGAGACAAAAGAAAACGAAGCAAGTCGCCGACACAATAAATACAAGGATAAATCACACTCAACTGAGCTGCAAAAATCAAAGTGGAATTGTCGGAGTACATCACTCCCACACTGCTGTACACTCTGCTGTGAGAAAAGCTGTCAAACGTTGGCTTTTTGTGGACACTAACTGAGCTGACAAGTGCCAGCTTTACACTAGAAGTGATGAAGCCGTTCGTTCCTGCTTAGAAAGAGTTTTTCCAGATGTGATCGCCTGCACTGCTCCAGTGTTTTGATACAGGATAGAAGAATGAGGCTGTTGCTGTTTTTTCTCATTTAGGTTGGACCACAAGTGACAAATGAAAAGCAGAATCTCCCACACATCTAATCAAACGAATGAGTGACAACTAGTCAATACTTTCTCATTGCGTGGACAAGCAATATATTCACAGTTACAGTCAGTGCACCAAGGCTTGGCCAATGATCCATTCAAAGCTGTATAATGTGGTACTGCTTAGTGCAGATGTTAAGATCTTCATAATGAAGGCAATACATTAGAAAACAACTTTTATCAAATACCTGTAATTATCAACTAAGGCTGTGTCTAGACTCATAGTAGCTTGTTGGGAATCAGCCACAAGCTGTCAAAGCCAAAAGTGTAATTGGACTTTGATCTGCTGAGATTTAAGGATACGTATAGCTTATTGGAAAAGCATAAAGATTAACACATCAACCTCAGTTGTTTGTTTTTAGTAAGATCTTTATAAAATGACTTTAATTTGTCAGAAAAATCAAACAGCCGATTCTTGTACTTTTTTACTTTTAATATACTGTACTGTATATTAAAAAAGTTAATTAGCTTGCTTTTTCAATACAACCTTTAGAACAAAGGGAGAAAAACTCTCACCAGAAAATGGAGTACACATCATCTCTACAAGCCTGATTAAACACAAGCAAGATCAATGGGCAAATTTATCAGCAAATATTACCATTCGCTGCCTGGCAAGTAATCATTAAAGAATGGCACTGATGAATTATTCATCGGCTAATGTATAATTCAGACTTAACAGCAGATTCTATGCATAAATAAAGCTGTGTTAAATTTAAACACATTAAATGTTTACTTGATAAAATAGGATATGAACGAACAGCATGAGTTTCTCCACTGATGCTGTTTGATTGCTACTCTTGTGAATGCAGGGTTGAAAGGTCAGTACCTGCACACAAAGACAATACAGCAGATTTTGCAAGAGATCTGAACAAAAACAGCCACCTGGATGGAACTGGGCACAAAAATTAAACAAAAAAAAAAAAACTATTAAAGCACCTAAAACTCAGGACTGGTGAATGAAACTAAACATGACAGCTATGAGGTAATTTAAATTTCTGGCACATGATGATTTATGTACTGTCACTATCACCCTCAGACATCAGCAGAGTTCAAACCCTCACATCAAGACTGGAAGGTTATTGCTAGTGTCACAGGGACAGTCAACCAGGAGGACAAAGAGGTAAAGAGGACATGCAGGCGGTTGACGATGTTCAGAGCAGACGAGCCATGTGGGGACCACTATTTCCCTTTATGACCATGCACTGAATTAACAAGAGCAGATACCCCCACCCCCCACTTAACATGTGAGAAAACTGCCCTCTGATGGGCTCAGATCCTTTAAAGACGTGCAGACGGAGAGGGAGGGAGAAAGCAGAAAGAGCCTATTTTCAATTATCCCGGTTTCTAAACCCATCGTTTGCTCCTGAGGTTTATTTTAATTAAAAGATATCGCTCCTTTTTTTTTTCTACGCACACAAAACAGTTTGAATTTTCTATGAATCGTCCATTTCTGTAGTCACCCACCAGAGGGTACTACCTCTTTAGCAGATCTTATGTCCATCTGTGGCTGAAGTATTCTATATGGCTCGTTGGACTATCTGCAAGGACAATAGGTCATGAGGTGCAGTGTGAGCTTGTTCCATTTAGAAATGAAACCCGTTTACAGACTCAACAGAACGTGAAGAGATTTACCGTCACATCTCAACACCATGACTGAATTGCAGTACGAAGAAGAGGTGGAAGTGTTGCAAACGACGATATGAAAGTCACGACTTTTCATCGATTTTCCACACGGCTTTTTAACAAGACATTTTGTGCAATGTGTTGTTACTAAAAAGTGGGAGGGGTACTACAAGAAATATTTTTCATAAGGCTGAGATCTATGCAGTTAAGCCACGGAAATAAAGCTTTTTTTTATGTTTTAATATGTTAAAGATGTGGAAGGACTTATTTGAAAAAAAGGTCAATGTGTTTTCACTCAAATAACATATTACAATAACAACTAGATCATGCGATTGTAATTACAATGGAACGCGACTCAGCTATTCAGGCTATTACCCAAATGGAAACGATAAAGACCCCAGCAGACTTTCTCATTACGGAGAAATGAGAAAGTCTGGAAATGTAGCATCAAAAACAACTTGTCTTCTCCTATTCTTTATGCATAAAATCATAATGTTAAAACAGGAACATGCCGACGACCTCAAAGTGTTACTCCACCACCCAGCGCTTGCTATCATCCTGACACAGGGAGGAAAAGAGGGGGCAAGAGACGCAGCATGGTGCAATCCCAGCGAGGGCCATCATGCGAGCAGATTAAATAATGTTTTTCCAATGCCCTGTCAAACATTCGGCAGTCTCTGCAAAGCTAGACAGCCGTTAACAGCCTCGCACTGTGAAGCATCTCTTCTTCTGTATGGTCAGAAACAGCCTCTTTGATCCTGATACTGCCTCTCTGATTCCTCCGAGGTGACACTCACACACAGCATGTGAGCTGCATGTTTACTAGCTCTCTCTACTTTTGTCAGCAGTGAGTCTGGTGTTTGTGAAGCTGGGGTGACTCACGCACACCGCTACCATGCTTTCCTCTGGTTTACACGAATCAACAACACAGACTGCGGACTGAGACCCAGATCAAATTCCACATCAGATTTAATTTCCCCACAAACATTCACATGAAGCTCTGCAAATAGAAGTGATTGAAATGATACAGACAGCAGAACGGCACAGTGGACGCAATTAAGATTTAGGCTGCTGCGTTCTCATCCGACAGCAGCTTTTCTGTGAATTTGTGAAATACTCCAGGCTTTCTAGCCCTACAAATCCTATAGCGTCGAGCAAATCAGGACTTGTGTATGCAACTCCATTAAGAGGGCTGACCACTTCCTCTTTCATTCAGTCCACAAGTAGTGAAACTGAATGGATATTCTAACTTCTGGGGAAGCGAAGGAAGAGGATGTCATTGCAACGCGAGTTCACAAGGACAAGCTATGCAAGTTTTCCCTTGTGACGGTTTAGTGAGATTGCGACTGAGACTGTGATTACGTGTTCTACAGATGAAGCTGTAATGATTTCTGTTGCACTGTTGATTATTTTTGTTGTTAAGATAAGACCATCACACTTTAAAATAACTACACCCAGGCCAGATAAGTGACCACCAAACACAAACACCCATACTTTAAACTCTAAGACTGCTCTGCCAAGCGGAAGAAAAAATTCATAGTGATTCATGTAGGATTCGATTGCTCAGACACACCTAGTTTTAGATGAAGGATCGCTTGCACAAAAACAAAATCAGGACATGACATCCACTTCAAAAAACTAGTAAAAGGAAGAGAAGATCTTATCATTTGGTCCTTTGTTAACATTTCTTACAGAACAACACAGCATGTTCAAATTATTAAAACTAGCAGTCAAATCCAAGATTAGTGAACAATTACTGGCTGTTCAGAGTTACGAGTCACAAGAACACAGATAAAGTATTTTACATTTAACTGTAAGTGTGCTTTCACGCCAACACGTGACATATCCATATTACTTGTGAAGCTCTATGAACCTTTTCAACTGTGTAAAAAAAAGGGTATTCCAACAACCTTTCACTGCCTGCTGTGTAACATTAACCAATGCAATGTCACTCCACACAAGTGGATTAATGATACATGAATAAACTAGAGGTCAGTTATTAGTTACAAAAAAAAGGGTAAATAAAGACAACAAACAAGATTTTTATCCATGTAAAAACAGGAGCAAGATTCCAGGAATGGTCTGTTTTATGTGACGAAATGTTAAAGACAAACCAGACTTCCTGCTGGCTTGGATTTGAATCTTTGGAAGTCTATGTGGCCACATATTGTGTGGACTCAGCATCTCACATCAAGACTTATTATGATCAATTTATA
>JARVGS010000127.1:23003680-23017656 GCA_031762315.1 Hypsolebias antenori | reverse complement strand
TAATGAATTATAAGGCACCCCCCCCCCCCCCCCCCATTAAAAATCAGGCAGAAGTAGAGGGATGATGAAGATGATGATGAGGCCGGTCCATTAGTGTATTTGAAGAGGCCGATTTTGAGTCACATCAGATTTCAATCTTGGTTGTTTTCGTCTAAACGCTCATTTAGTCGTATTGATAGCTGACAGTTTATTCTTTGTACACGCTGCCAATGAAAACAACGAAAAAGCATAACTTTACATTATTACAAGTTCACAGTTTTGCTTTCAACCTTGTATTTTTGATTCCGTCATTCTGACTCTGTTCACATCTGAACATTACTTTACCGACTCAATATTTGTTGTGTGCCGAGACTGTCCAAAGAGTACTCGCCGTTCATATGCAAACAAATAACTTGTAACTGTTGGCAACATAACCTGACTGCAAATACTGTACTGTACCGTACTTTTGCTACATGTGATTATGCAACATAAGTGTAAATGAAGCTGAAGGTCACATGACTGAGCTACTGTACATCAGGTTGGCCATTGTCTGTGTGTGTGTAAACAAACAAGGCAGAAGAGGCCACGCGTAGAGTCTCAGAGAAAACGTTTAGGTGAAAATAAATAAAAGAATCTGGGATTTGTGGGTGCGCACCCTCTAACATGGATAGGTGTGTGTACATTGGGTATAATTTATTTATTTATTTTTGTGTGTGTGTGTGTTCAGTCAAAGCAGATGCATTTGCAGATGTGGGCTTGTTTTGCAAGGGGTTCTGCGTGTTCAAATGTGCATGTATGTATGTATGTGTGTATGTATTTGTGCTGCTGTTCAGCATATTTTTATGCTATTAGTGCTTAGCGTATTATTAGCTGATGTTTTACTTAGTTATATCTTATATCTTATTGCTGTTTTCTTTTACATTTTATTGTTGGATGTAACTGGGACCCTGTGTATATAATCTCGTTCCACCATGCACGTGTACCACGTGTGGTGCAAATGACAATAAAGAATCTGAATCTGAATATAAGTATGGATGTATGCACAGATACGCACAATATTTTTATCATTTAGTTAGTAACAGATAACATGATCTTTTTGCCACAGTTATGATTCTGGTTTATCTCTCATTTTAAAATTTTGGGCTGCTGTTACGCCGTATTGTTTTGCATTATTAGTGTTTAGAATAATGTATATCTTAGATCTTCTAGAGTATTGTGTGGCATTGGACTCCTGGCAAGAAGCAATGCAGACATGTTCCCGTTTTTAGTTTTCTACATTTGCCTTGTAATCTATCTGTTTTGCTACTACGACATCTTTTTTAACTTGTTTTTTTTAAAAATTCTGTATGCCTCTCTTATGATTGTCTATTGTTGTCGCTGTAGTCATTCTTTGTTGAAAACAGGTCTCTCTCGTAAATGAGTCCTCGAGGCTCAATGGGGTTAACCTGCCTAAATAAAGTTGAATGAATTCATTTGGCGTACATCTTAGATCCTTATATACTGCTTCTTTTTACACTTTATATTTTTGCTACTGTTGGGTGCAACTGGGACCCCGTGTACATTATTTCGTTCCACCTCATGTGCCGCATGTGATGTGAATGACAATAAACTTGACTTGATCATGAACTGGATTTTCTTGCTACCACACCTATTGTAGACTTCTGGTGTTGAGAAACATTGCTGGAAACTGTAGCGTAGCGCTGACTGGCAGTCAGCTGCTGCTAGCGGGCATTGTGGAAAATAACGGAGATGTAATTTTTGAAGCACATCGCGTCTGTTTCGCCCTTAAACAGAATCAATATCAGGAACGAAGCAGGGCGGTGGATTGCCAGAAATGTAGCGCTCGGCTTTTAAACACACGCCTTTTTTTTTTTTGTTTACTTCTAGACAGGTAAGTTTATGGTTTCAGCTTAACCAATCTTTTCATCTGCATACTTTACTCAACAAATCCCATTGTAAACACGCACCAAAACATAAAAGTTGTCGGACGTCTCCTCTTCAGACAGCTCTTTCAGGAACATCACCATCGTCAATCTACTGTCTGATTTTATTTAAGGACACATTTGCCACTGATCAGAGAAAACTAGAACGTACTTTGTTTTTTAACGTGACAAATTCTTTTGACCCGTCTTCATGTTCGTGCAATAAGTAGCTTTAACAGCTTGCATCAGATTTTAGTCGCGATTATTTTTTCCGTCTAAACACTCATTTGGTTGTGTTTTAATTGAGCCCAACAGTTTGTTTATTCTGTGTCTAAACGCTGCCAATGAAAACTCTCATCACTCGTGCAGAAGGAGAGCAGGGAAAACAAAGACTGGCTTCTTTAACTTAAAAATTAATAGGATTGTTTTATTTTACTAGTTGCTTGACACGTTTTCATCGTCAAATGCATCACTGGATCCCTGTCAGAATGTAATTAATTAAAGCAAATAGTGTGCGCACTGGGCTTTTTTTTTTTGTACTAAAGCCAAACATGGGCAGCAGGAGAGAAAGGGCAGTGTGATCAATAGAAATCGAGTTGAGGGTGGTGTGCAGGGGGGGCCCTTCATTGTGCTACAAACCACATTGGTCGTCTTTGCTTTAATAGCACTGGGGGTGGTAAGGATTCTGCTGTGTGCTGGTAAAACCTTTTCCTGCTCAGGAGGTAAAATGTCCCGAGAAGCCGTACTCCTTCTCCACATAGCAACACAACACCGCAGCACCTCCCTTATCACAGTATGTATACATTTCACAAGGTCAATGTTTATGATATTTACACATGCACGCAGTCTGCACCCTTTCCTCAGCTACACAAACATCCAGGAGATGCAAGATTGATTTTTTTAGAAAAGCATGTCTATTTTATCATTTAATGGCTAAATCAACAATTTTCTACCAAACGGCTTAGGAAGAGAGTCAAACCCCCACCGTTTTTAAAACAACACGAGGCTTTCATTGGCTCAAAGACAGCAGAGAATAAGCGAGTGGAGTGCATGAATCCAGTGTGAGGGGCTGTGCACAGCAAAGCTGGATTGGCTGGCGGGGCAGGCTCCCCTCCTTGGCAGATGAGATCCCATTATCAGGCAGACGAGAACTCCACCTCCAGGATTTCACAGCTCCTCTGTTTATCACATGGCTCTGTCAAGTTGGGCACCATTAACCGATAATGAAAGAAGACAACCGGCGCAGTTACAAGCAAAGCACTCCACACTCTACAGGCCTAAGCATGTATCTGGGAAGCTGACTGTGTCTATTCAATTCTGTTCAGCATTCAAACGGGCCGTCACAATACCTCCTCCCCCGAGCACCCTTTTTCTACAGCCATTGTGCCTTCGATCCTGACAGAAAAAAAAGCACTGGTTACTCCTTTTCTGAATTCAGGGGGAAATAAATCCTAACAGCACTGTGTACTGCTAGAAAAATAAAAAATACACACGATTGCTGGAATGTTTTCTAGAAGCAAAGAAAACCAGAAGAGATGGGGGAAAACGAACAGTTCTTCAAGTGAACATTAAATCATTCTTAATGTCATTCAACCACATTTATGAATAATTAGTACGAGTATGACTGAACAGAAAAATAAATCAAAGACCAACAAGAGCCCCTCCTTTATTCCCACTTCCCAGTCCGACTACTCAATTTATGCTTTAAAGGATTCTGTAGCCACTTACGCTCATTAAAAATGAATACTTAACAAAAGCTGTGGCTGACACAAACTGTTTGCTTTTGCCTGATTTCTCTAAACTGGAGGGGGGCAAAGGCACTCAGAGGTAGCAAATGGAGCAAGCAGGGGAGAAAAAGAGGGGAAAAAAGCGCTCAGCAATACAAATAAGTCAGCCAGTAGCTGAAACAACAGGAAAAAAAAAAAAGTGACACGGATGACTGAGCCAAGCCTGTGAGAGACTTGGCAAGCCTCAGAGGCCTTGGCCTCTTAAGCACTCATATCTAGTAACTTCATTTAATACATTCGCCAGGGATGAGCAGACAAGTTAAAGAGAAAACAGGATGGAGAGGAAAAAGAAAACAGACCTGCAAACCAAGGAAAGGGTTAGGCTTTGATGATGGTGGGGGTTTATTTCTGAAAGCCAACTTCCCTGGTGCCAAAATATAATAAAGAGAATGAATGTGCTAGATAGAACTATGAGACTTTTTACCATTCTTAGGCAAGTCTAATCCAAAGGAGCCTTTCTTCTTGTATTAAAAAGTGAACAGTGGTTTTCCAGATGGGGCTTTAAAGCAGCGCCTGCCTTTGCCACACGTACTATATCCATAAAGAACAAAGGCTCTGTGTGACTGCTGTTAGAAGTAACTGTTCCTCATACTGAGGGCGAGTGCTCAGAGTCCCTCCCTTTTTCTCTGCCGGCAGGCAAGGCTGACTTCAAATCATTCATTGCCCTTTTTAGCCTTCATAGACTCTTAAGAGAGCATTTTACAAGTTGGGGGAATCCAGGGAAAAATAAGCTCCAACACGACTAATTAAAACAGAGACTGCCTTGAGGGGTTTGGGTGAAGGGGAAGCAATAAAACACTCGTCTTCAATCCCTCAACAAAGTAAATTAAGGAAGTTACTCAAGGAAATATAGTCAGTTTTTGCACATGCGTGTGGATTCAAGGTTCTTATTGATTGTTTTCTTATCTTCAAAACTTAGTATTCAACAATGTAGCATCGGCTTTTAAAAGCCAGAGAACAAAGGTTGCACCTTTTTGCTTAAACACTCCATCAAGGTGAGAAACTAAGTGGAAATGAAGACGTCTTATCCAAATAGATAGTAAGCGAGCTGCTACCTAGCAAGCCTTTATTTGCAATCATTAACACAGCTGTAAAAATGTGAGTGAAGCCGAGGAATAGGATTTCACTTTAGGCAATCAGTGCAAGGTCTACCGTCACACAACTATCTTGTTTACGTAGCTATTCACAGTCACATTTGGCAGTCTCGCAACACTCTGAAAACCAAGACACTTGTAGACTACATATGTTTAATCTCTGCCAAGCTACACAAGAGAATAAAACTTGCTTGCAGCAGCCATTTGGTAATGGCCTGCTGATTTTTGATAAATAAATAAAGAATGCAAATCTTCCTCCAGATGGAGGTATAGCTGCCACCTGTCAGATAAACTGATTAAATGGAGAAAAGAAGAAAACCTGGCATTTGCTCTTTTTGAAGTACAGTACAACAAATGCTCGTTTAGAGATTGTGATAAAATGAAAGAAACAACTAAGAACAAAAACTAAGGTCTGTCTGGAGTCACACAAAGAGGTTTCTTTAGATTACGGTTTGCCAACATGCAGAAACTAAGAAAAGAGTAAAAGACTCATAAGATTAAAAAAAAATAGTAAACTTTTAAAGTCACATACAGAAAAAGTAAACGCTGTTACCAATTAAAGGCCTAGCATTCCTTAAAGGAATGCATATCTCCCACTGCCTTTCAAGTCAGAGTTTATCAGAATGTTTTGTAAATGACTCTCAGCTACTACCACATCAAACTTTAGCTCAATATTTACAACACTGACTGAGTCATAGTCATTTTGGTGTTGGCTAATGTCGATTAGCTGTGGCAGCCATCTAGAACTGGACTGATTCCAGTTAACGGCAACATTTTCAACAACAACTTGTGCAATCTGTTAGCACTCAGAATATGTGTTGTGGTTAGTCTCAGCTACTACCACACCATTTGTAGCCACTTTTGTCGTTTGTAAAGTTAAATGGCTGCAACAGCCATCTTAAATCAAATTGATTCCAACGATTGATGTGTTGTTAAACGTATTCTCAACGATCACTTTCTGAAAGTTTCATTAAAATTTGTCTAGTCGTTCCTGAGCTAGTTTGGTAACACACACGCATGCACACGCGCAAAAGGCAGTAACAAATGCACACATGTAAAATTTAAAATAGCATTTCACCAACCCCCTGATTTTTACAGCCACTCTTTTAGCTCTCACATGGACTGTCTGTGTCTGATTCTCGTGCCCAACAGGGCCTCATTCATTTGAAATAAAGAGCAGCTTAGTCTGCCGTAGCTGCGGAGGAGATGGGTTCTGAGAAACTGTGTTTTCAAACGGGCCATAAAGACATGGTGCGAAAGAGGAAGTGTGCATATTGGATCATTCCTGTTGTGAACAAAGACACAGAATGATAAACAGTGTGTGTGTGTATGTGTGTGTCTGACGCTCAACTCCAATTCCAGGTTTAAAAAAAAATAAAATAAAATCCTCTTCCAGTGCAGAATTAAACAAGTCAGACATTATCTGAGCACACGAGGTCCTGAAAGCAAGAGACAGAGTGGCAGTTGGTGTGTAATTACAGTATTGTCTCGGAGCTGACGCACTCAGCCAGTGACTGCTCTACTTCTCGCAGGGCCCATAGCTGTCTCACCTCCACACGCTGCCACCCTGTGGACACTGAGCAGGGGTGCAGCTTTAATCCAGTGGGGGTGGGGGAGCTGAGGCTCATAAACTGGGAAAATCAAAAATTAACTCCACACAAAAGAATTCATGACACACGTATGCTCGATATAGCGTACACAGATGTATCCTTTTTCTTTTCTTGTTTTTCCTCCGTGCCTTTTCAAAAATCAATTATTCTCCTCTGGTTACACATGACTACACCCAGTGTGGACTCTAATGAATCAACCACATAGTTAACAGATAGGTGGTGATAACTAGAATAAGCAAATCCATTACAGATCAGGGGGAATACGGTTCACAAGTTCTTCAAGCCAATTTTTCACTTCTTGAAATCTTCCACCTCACTTTTCTCCTAGTCCTTTTTTTTCCCTTTTGGGTTGAATAATAGCAAAGAGAAGTAATCTTGAAGGCAAATGTGTGGTCAGCATGTCAGCTCAGGGTGTGGAGAGAAAAAGATGCGTTATTCAGAGAGACAGCGCACAGTCACAGCAACACGGCCGTGCTGAAAGATTAGCCTGTTTTTTCATGGGAGTAACAGTTAAAACTCGAGCCTGTGTGCAGTCGGAGCAGCCAGTCTGGAGATCAGTGCTCAGGTCAAGAGGAGCCACTTAGCTCTGCTTTGGCCTTCCAACCCCTACACTGTTCAGAATCAGCTATTCCACTGTGAGACTACATTAAAAAAAAAAGGAAAAGCTTGGCAGCTGTCTTAAAGCAAGAGGAAGCTGCACTTGATAATTTATTCTTGCTTTACTGGTGGGGTTTCAGAAGTGCAAAAAAGGAGTAATTAGATAGGTGACAAGCTCTTGCTTTAGCTAGAATATTTTGTTTTTGTTGGCTGATTAAAATAACCTCCTGAAAACAAGGAGTGAACAATTTAGACTGAAATGTATCTTTATTTTAGTCACAATTAAACCAATAAGGCAGCTTTTTTTCATGTTTGGTCGTTGTGTTAAATATTAAACAAAGGCTTTACAGAATTAAGACAAAATACAGTTTAAAATTACATAATAAGTCTACTAATTTTTATCTTTGTCTACTCTAGTAGCTTCTCATTATTTTGTTGTAGCCACACAAAACTATTACTCTGTACTCGTGAACTGAAAAGTCTACAGATTTCTCGCTAGGATGCACATCTCTATGATGTACAACAAAAAAATGAAACATAACACTGTGCGTGTAGCAAGAGGTGTGAGAGTATTCATGTAAAAGCAACTCCGTGGGAAAGCACAGGGTGAGTGAGAACTAGAAGAACGTTAGTGTTTGATTTTGTGTAGTGGAAATGTGGCATCGTAACTGTTTTTACAACAAGAACAGTGGGGCGTTTATACTGGAGACTTGGTGCAGCATTAGCTCTTATATTCTGCTTGTAAAAGGCGGATGGATGGAGGGGTTGAGTGAAGAAAGGAAGGGAGGGCTAGAGGCTGTATCTCTCTCTGTTCATGCACATATCAGCAGCCGGAATGCAGGGATGCACGGAGACCACAGCAAGCCAATTACCAAACTCATTAAGTAACCTGCTAGCCAGCTTTGAAAGTCAGTCCTACCTGTGTTGTGACTAAATTCTCCACCACTGCTGTAGACATTCAAATAGGTGCTGTCATCCTGGCACTTTATTACAAAGCACGTCAAGACAATATCCATGTGAGAAACAACAACCATAATGGGGAAAATAATCATTTGCATCTTGATGCTGCAACTGTGCAAAAGCACACTTGAAAAAAAAAAAAAAAAAAACACAAGTAATGCTATAGAAGGTAAATGATCAATCAAGACACAAACTCATACATGAGCTAGTTTCATTCAGCAAACGAGGGGTGAATCGGAGCTTTAGGGGTTGAGCTGCTCGATTCAAAGACGTTTCAATAGCAACAAAAATGTCTGTGATAAAGGAGGAAAAGGACAGTGAAGAAACAGAACGAGAGTGATAATGGAGAAATATCACACAGAGGCACAAAGACCATAGGGAGCACAGGATCAAGGTACGACAGACTTGGGGGAAGGAGAGGAAATTCACCATGTTAGTCATCACTCCAGTGTCAAGAAGTATCGTAGACTAACCTTGACTGCATTCATTTCCTACTTCATTGTCACACAGCCTTTCAACAAGTATTGACAGAACAGTCTGCAGGAGAAAAACTGGAGGGAGGAAAAATAAATCAGAGGATGGGAAAGCATGAATGTGCAAATGGAACAAAAAAATGGTGAGAACATGATGAAACTACAGGTGTATGAAGACAGCTGCCTGATTTGGCGGTGACTGTAGTCACTGAAAGACACAAAAATGCAACAACAAAAAACTATTTTCAGTCATTTTCTATAAAGTGATTGTGAGCTTTTTTCAGAGCAAGTACTAATCTACTTCTTCTTCAATAAACCTTTGAATACACACAGATCTTGGCACTTACACCTGCAACACACACCATTAAAAAAAAAAATAAAAAAACATGCACACACTTCCCCACCCATGAACCTCCCCCATTATCCCATGAGCTCTCTCTTCTCTGCCTCGCTCGACATGCGCTTGGAAATAAAAACATCACAGCTCTGCCTTGGAGCACTTGTTCAATAACATTGACATTTTCACATTTCGCATTCAGCATCCGCACAATGAGAGATTCCCTGCATTTACTTTCTTTAACACGAAGAAACAAAAAGCACGCACGCACACGGATACCTGCTACAAATCAGTGTAAAGATTTTTATTACATTAAATACAAGGAACGTGCATGTGCGTGCCCTTCCATTGTGTGTGTGTGTGTGTGTGTGTGTGAGTCAAAGCAACAGTGAAATTAAATGAACTTTCAAAGATTCATACTTTGAATTTAACAGATATTTTGTTATGCTACAGTCTTTTTTTGGTTTCCCAAGGCAGTCCAGGTACTTAGAGCAACCATTTGCAGATCCCAAGTCTCATACTACACATGCTATAAATACAATATTGGAAACACTGGAATAGCTATTACCGGTACTGGTAATATAGATGTCGCTGCAGTAGCCCACAGTTGACTACAGTTAGCCTCTCTCTGTCTGCCACACTGAAGATGCTGCAATATAATTATGAGTCTCCCTCATGGTTGTGCTTTAATGTGTGAGATCCATAAAACTGTTCAGCATGCAGCACTGATCAAATGACAAGTCCATTTACCGTACAAGGCTTCAAAAAATGGTGGACCAACACCAGAACTCAAAATGTTTGTAGTAAAGTCAAATTCACGCCGCTTGTAAAAAAACAATGCTACTATTTGTTTCGGTAGCACCGTGATGGATAAGCAGGGTTAGAGAAGTGCTTACATGGGCTCCAACTGTACAAAAGCAATAAATAAATAAATAACACAATTATAATCAAGGTATTGGACTGGCCATCCAGACCAGTTAATTCAGTTGGATGAAAACGTTATTTTCCCTTCTTCACCTGCATATGGACAATGACAATACAAAAGGCTTTAAAATCTTAGTTGTCGTTTTTTTAAATTAAATTTATTCATTTTACAGTAATGAGTACAACAAATGACTCTTGCATAAAAAAGAGAAAAAAAGAGAATATAAAATGAAAGGTAGCAGATGAAGAATTATCTTATTTAATCTGCTCCTTATTTATCTAATTCAAACAAGTTATTTTATAATAACAAAACAGTAATTAACTCATACAACCTTATTTATAAATGAAACTCAATTTTACATTCATTGATATTTGTTTAACATTTCAATTTTGACCAGCTTCTAAAAGATAGTGGTTGATTTGGCTTCCTTAATTTCTGTTTTTAAATTATTCCACAATCCTATACGCTGAATTTATGTGGTTCTTCTGTGACTTTCTGTGAAGTCACAAATTTTTTTTTTTTTAAACATAAATTCTTCCAAATTGGTTTTAAATGGATGAACTTTGTATTTCTCAGAACGCTGCAGGAACTTAAAGCTAACGTGGATGTTTTAGTCAAATGAACCTTTTCTGCTGCGTTTGCACCCGTCATCGACGTAAAAACTGTGTTTTTGAGGAGAAAAACCAAGACGCGTCCTAAAGTGAAGATGATCAAAAACTAGTATTTCAATGTGCACGTGAAAAACAGATTGTGGCAAAGCTACAGCAGCCGTGCACAGACACTAACACAACAGCAATTTATCAGTTTAGGCCTTTTCTCCCTAATCTGACCCAGTTTGTTCTGATCTTGTTGCCATTTAACTTTGGTCACGTGCCAAAATGGCTAGTTATTGACAAAAAAAGTTGAATAAAAATATAAACATTTGTTTCGAGAAGTGTCTGACTACAGGAGCCACTCATCGAGCTCAAGTTGACACACACACAGTAGAGTTCACACATGCACAAAAGAATATGACACTTTCTCATCCCGACAGTCATGCAAACAAAAGAAAATTAAATATTGTTTGTCCTGACATAAGGAGGTTTACAACATTTTTATGTATTTATTTTTAAATTAAACTTTATTGAACATAAATACAAGCAAACAAAGGCAAATATCTGTAACTTAGACTCATGCAATGTCACAATAACAGTGGCTGAACAATATAACAGGTACAAATAGTCAGACTGTTTTAGCTTTTTAAGGTGGATAGCATTTAGGTTTAACAATAAAATATAAAGAACTGACATTAATAAGAATAATAGCTGTGCTTTTATTTTTTATAAACAAGAGATTAGTCATAAAGGTCACTTTCTGTGTTTAATCAGACTGCCAAGGCTTCAATGTGGTGGGGCATCAGGGTTTGAGAATTTTTTTTTAATCACGTTCAGAGTTGCCTTCCCGGCGGCTGCAGTAGCTCGGTGGTCGTCGCTGTGGTCTGGTCATCCTGAGGCCGCATGTTCGAGCCCCTGTTGTGTCTGAAAGGGAATTTGGCGTTAAACAATTGCCAAATCTTTCCTGGGAGCTTGCTTGTTGTTGCGACCTCTGTTCAAGGCAGCAACCAAAACACTTTTAATGGTTTTATTCCCTGTGTTGCTGCCCCCTAGTGGCAAACGTAGTATTACAGCATCTTCTTTGAAGTTTTGCTTCTCGCCTGAACAGATATATTCATTACAAAACACAGATAAAAATTCAGTTAAAAATGAATTAGTGCAGTTAGAGACCAAACATAAAACTTAACTAGTAAATAAAATGTATCTAAAAAATCTGGAGGAATGTCATCAGCAGCATTATTAAAAAAAAAAAAAAAAAAAACATGGACTGCGTGAACTCATTCAGACTAATTAATAGGCTCAAACTGCTTCTTGAAGCTCCCATCACTCAGCATGGCAATGCAGAGGGATGCAGAAAGCCCACCTCTCCTCAGAGCTCTTTGTCATATACAGTATTGGAAGTAATTAGCACAGAGAACTGCTTAATGTCACTTTAAACGAGCTCACTATGTTCTTTGCATGTTGATATTCAGCATCAGTGAGAGGCTGTGTTTTTCATTAACACAGCAGCAAGTTATTTCCAATCAGCGCGCAGACGTGACTTCGCTTTGAGCTGTGATGGGCAGGCTGTAATTTAATTGTTGGGCTGGCGTTGTCAGAAAATAACCAAAATGGGAAGCGTAACCAGTGTGACCAATTTCACTGTCAGGTTGTTAATTAGGGGAAAATAAGTGGCTCGCTGTGTCAACACGCTTCTTTAACAATATTTCGCCGTGATAACCCGCTGCTGGCTGAGTTCTGCAGTCGATGCGTTCTTTATTAAACCGTGCGAGTCAAACGGGGATTTCGCTCAACGCTGACAGTATCTGCACTGTTCACTTCAGATACTGTTGCGTCTTCTTTGCAGAGTTATAACGGCTGCTGGGAGAGTCAGACGTCTGCAGTTCAGTGATCTTTCCTGTCAACACACACACGCACATGCACACACACAGACTTTGCTCACTGAACATTTCACCCCTCGCTTCTTGTTTTTCTTCGCTCAACCAGAAACATTGTTTACTGATTGCAGTTGAACCTCAGGATGTGTGTACAAGCCCGCTTACACACACACACACATTACAGGACCCTAACATTAGATTTCACAGTTTGTGTCAAGTTTTATTCCAGGCTGGTGTGTGCGTGACCTGTTTTCTTGCATGTTGAGTTTAAGAAAACTTTGTATGTGTGGTCCTTGGAGCCTCATGGGCATGAATGGTAGGAAACCATCCATCCTGAACCTCAACATGACCCTGACTCTCTCGACTGCATGCTGAGACGCACTCCTACAAACACGCACATGCAAGCAATGAAAGTTTTATAAGTGCCTGATTTGGATGACCTCATAGTGTCTACCCCCCAACTTCAAAATGGTGTTATTAGTTTGTTTTGCTTCCATAACAGCACATTTATTAGAGGTTGTCATGGTAACCCCACATCCAGCTACTCGTGGACCAGTCCGTGCCACTCTTGTAAACCGTCTATTCATAATTTACAGTTTGTGTGGAAATCTCACCCCGCTGTGTTAGCGGTTGTCGTCGTGCCTTTGGTTTCCCGAACTGGAAGCCTGACGTCAACCAGAATCTGTTTGAGCGTGCGTGCGTGCGTCTATGAATATGTGTTTCGCTCCGCTGGACACAATTACAACACAGTGACACGTGGAGCAGCAGCATGTCAGTGACACCGTTTACGCACTGCTAGTTTATTTTTACAATACAGCGCCGTCCCCGCTCTGAAAGTTGTTCTTTGGTTTGTGTGTGTGTGTTTCTGTACAGTGTGCTGAACGTGCCCTCTCGCCGTGCTTTAATAAGATTTATGATAGCAGAGAGTGAGACAGAGTGCAACAGATATTGAGACAGAGAAATAAAAAGAGAAAAAGAGTCTAAGTCCTTGTTATTAGAATGTTTCTGTTCTGGCTTTTCTCTCACTAAAGGGATATTTATACACTGAAACAGGCACAGCAGAGGGTAATGATACACTATTACTGTGTTTCTCCTTTTGACAAGCAGCATATAGTTTTTATAGGTATTTATACATGAAAGCACTAGAAATACAGATTTAATGATTGCAGGATTGATGGCTTTTGGTCAGTATTTCACTTTTTGTGTGCACAAAGAGGAGGCTAAGCCCTTACTATCATGGATGAGACGAGTATAGGACAAAATAAGACCGATAGTTAACACATCATAGTAAAGCAGAACATCTGAGTTAATATGAACATATTGTAGTTAATGTCAAAGGTTTCTTTACTGTAAGGAAACTAGGTTTCTTTTTCAGAAATAGATCTCATTTAACTCTGAATGCCAGAAAATGCCTTGTAACCGCTACCTTCCTACCGACCGTTGACTATGGTGACATTATTTACATGAATGCTCCTCCCAGCTGCTTGCAGATGTTGGATGCTGTCTACCATGGCGAGCTAAGATTCATAACTGGTTGTAACCACCGTACCATCACTGCACTCTGTACTCCCTGGTCAGCTGGTCATCATTATCTACACATAGGCTCTCACACTGGTTCATTTTCATCTATAAATCTCTCCTTGGTCTGAAACCTTCTGAAATCTCCTCCCACATGTCACGCCATTAGTGCAGTTACAGCGTGCGCTCTCAGGCCATCATTACTTGCAGTGTTCCCTTAGTGTGGACTGAACTTGGCAAAAAGGCCTTTTCCTACTCAGCTCCTGCAACCTGGAACACCTTGCAACAGGAACTGAAGTTGTCC
>JARVGS010000127.1:22988116-23003580 GCA_031762315.1 Hypsolebias antenori | reverse complement strand
CTTCCTTAATTTCTGTTTTTAAATTATTCCACAATCCTATACCCTGAATTTGGGTAGTTCTTCCTTTCAAACTAGTTTGAAACTGTGGTTTTACAAATACAGTACCGGTATATCTATTCCTTTGAGATTGTAGCAGCCAGAGCGTTTCACAAAATACGTTTGGATGTTCAATGGCAATGTATTTTTTTGAGCTCTATACATAAGCAATATGTTGTAATCCATAGAATTTCAACAATTTCATCTGTCTAAATAATTCATTAGATGGGTGAAAGTGATGTTTTCTTGTTATAATTCTTATAATTTTTTTCTGTAAAATAAAGATAGGGTTCGTTTCAGCAGTAAAGGCAAAAAAGTTGCACAAAACATCTGCGTACATCAGCTTTTCTTGATTCCAACACAACAAAATTAGGCTTCTATTAGGTTTGTTCGGCCATGATTGTTAAAACACCAAACGTCCAATATCCAAACCATTACTACACCATAAGAAGGGTCTAATGTGCTTTTGTGTACACATCTGTAGGGGGCAAAAATAAATAAATAAATAAATAAAAATCACACAAATATGCACAACATCAGCCAAGAAGATAAGTCAAGAACGTATAAAGTCGTGTCATGAGCAAAACCCGTCAAGTAAGATTCTGGCTTCAAAGACAAGCGACCTCACAAAAGTCCCGAGATGACTTCTATTGTGACTTGACACTATATAAATAAACTGAATTGAAATGGAAATGCCTTGAGTTTATTCCTTAGTTGTAACCTTACTCTATAAGATGTAATAGTTGCCACCTGAGGATAAGCTGAAATGGTCCCACCTACTGACAGGGCTGACTGGTGTCACCAGGTGTGGCCTCACCTGTGCAGCTGAGCAGGGACATCTGTCTGACAGTATTAGAGCCATCAGGGTCCTGCCATAACCACAGATTAAATGGCAGCAAATCTGAGGATTAGATCCGTGTATGAATAGCCCACATTGATTTTTCAATCTCTTCAACAACCCTGGGATTTTCACAGTGACAGACAATGTGGGCAGAAAGAACACTCACACACATACACCCATCTCCCAGTTTACTAAAACCCTCTAAAATCAGGATGAGTCTAACCCTTCTCTATTATAATCTGCTCTTATCTCTGCCTAGAGGTTATATCTAAATAGCACAAGACATGCAACGATGTTTCTTTAATATAAAACAGCTCATTCAGTGTCTCCCACTAGTCACAAGAGAGCAACCAAAACAAACTCGAGAGGCCTAGAAATGTCTGTTCCCATATTGTAGCATGTGTGTTCATGTGAGAGCGAGATTACTTCTGTGCTCTGCAAGTTGAGGTTTATTATTGTGAGCACTATGGGGTGATGTGGATGATGACAAAGACAAAATTGGCCTTTCCAACGTTGGACTGCCTCATCTCAGCATAAAAGATGAATATGTCTGCTCTCATGCAGTTCAGTCAACCTCAGTCGGAACTTTTTTGATTTTTGACACAACAATCATAAAATCCTGGGCTGAAAGCCTCCACTTCTCTGACCACCGTGGCCGATTAAAGTAGGCTAACCTAAAAAAAAGGAGCATTTCATGCTTTGGATGTTGGTCTACCACATTTATAATAAAATGCTTTCTTTAAACACCACATCAGTTAATCACTACAAGATTTCCACAATTTGACGTAATTAAAAGCCAAGAAGTCCTTAAAGGAATGCACATCGTCTGATGCATTTAGTGCCAGAGTTTCTAAGATCATCTTAAGTTGTAGACATTTTGGTCAAATTTTGAGAGAAAAAAAAAATTACCGCAAGCGCAATCTTATGCAAAACCACAAAGTCACGTTCAGCGAATGTGTTCCTTACACAATCAGATTATGTGTTAACAGCCTCAGCAACTAAGACACATGAACACACGTGCACACAGATGCACACACCCATGCACGAGCAAAAGCATTACACCTGTGGTCACCTTTCGAAGCAAGCAATTAAAAAAAACATAACTTTGGCTGCATCTTCACCATTCTCACATGCAAAACAGACAGATGTCAAGTGTGTTTGGATTTGAGGACTAACAACATAAACTTGCTGCAAGATTTTTTTATTAGAATAATAATTCATGCATCTAGCTAAATCCAAATTTTCTCTTCAAATCCGCTACACAATCAGCAGAAACCTTTAAAAAGTATGTTTATGATTTAAAGTAGCCACTTGTTGAGCCAAAACCAAAAAAAAAAAAGACAAACAAAAGCACAACAGTTAGTCATGGGATATATATATATATATATTTTTTAAAGTAGACATATACTGTAGCTAAAGGAAACACACTTATATTATGTTAAAATACAAAAGTGAGGTAGGTGAAAGCCATAGAGATGGAGAAATTCATTTTGACAGTCGAGCAGCTCCAATTAGGTAAGCACATTGACCCGTCAGGACGACACATTCATCAACGCGCAGAATGCCAGTCAGCAGCACCAGAAGGCTCGCTGGCCTCGACCACACTACTGTTGATGTGGTGTGCTGGGGAGCAGAGCGGAGAGTGACGGGCACGCATTTGCAAAGCAGATTTGGACCATTCTCCGCAGCATTTGGCAGTGAAAATGTTTCTATGTGTGGTTTGGGTGATTTTTAGTAGCATTTAGCCTCCTGTAATAGATCGACCATGGGCTGCTGATGATATCATTATTATACGTGCAGTGTGTAATTATCTACGCCCATGGAGTGCCAAAATCAATGAACGGCAAAATCTGATTCCATTGATTAGTCTGCCGCTGTTAGGAAGCTAAAACATATTTTGTGTTCAGTCGATGTGTTGTTGGATGGGCTGTGAATGAAGTGGGTCCCTGCCTGTTTTTCAACTGTAGCATCCAGACAAGGGGTTAGGACATTTTACAAGTGAACAGACTTGGCTGGACTAATGTGCTTCCTCAAATAAACAAATAACCACAGTGTCCACCACAGCTGCTGCAGACACAGACACACACAGAGACACACGCACATGACTTACATGCACTAATTCTGTAAAATGCTTTTTCCCCATGAATATATGTTCCAAATTATGTTTTATAATATTTGTTGATGATAATTTTTTTATGCAAAGTAGACTTAATAAAGATTTGTTTTAATGTGAAAACAAATGGGGTGGGGGTTTCAACAGTTTGAACAGAACAGTATCACAGTATCACCACAGCACTGTGGATTTTAGTTTAAAATACATGTGCCTTTTTTTTATCAAGTTGACAGAATTTCCTGAGGTCTAAGTGAAATGTCACTAAACTCATTCCAGTGCTGCTGTCAGGAGCCAGCATCTGACTAAAGCATCAGCCTTAAAAGAAAAAGTACAATAACAGCCCACATTGTAAAGAGTAATTTAGGATAAAGACGGTTAAGCTTGCAACTGAAAAGTAAACTGAATACAGTAGTCTATTTATGACTAGGCCTGTCACGATAATAAAGTTTGCTGGGCGATTAATTGTCTCAGAAATTATTGCAATAAACGATAATATTATACAATATATGCAATAATTAGTAATTACTGTATTGTCAAATTTAAGAAGAAACATTTGTTAATTTGTTTTGCGTGTGGTACCTATTTTCAACCACTGGATGGCCGTGTAAAATTGTTTGAACCAAATGATGGATAGTGAGGGAGTGAGCAGCGTGTCTCTTTAAGAAAAATGGGAGGGAGGCCCCTTGACGTGACAGGGGCCGTCTCTCTTCGGTTTTCAAAATGGCGGACACTTGGTGTGGTTCGAGCTCTTTAGTATAGCATTTGTAACACAAAGCTTTTAATAAAAAATCCGTAAACAATTTCTTAGCTTCTTTTTGCAGAGAAAAACTTTTTACACAAAGGCACGGGTTTCAACTGTAATTTTGTAGCTTCGACAAGACTGAGGTTTTTTTTCCCCTTGAGGTCAGCCTGTTAGCTTAGCTCATAGCTTAGCTTCTCAGCTTAGTGGTAGAAAGAGACAATGAAACGATAAAGCCGATAAATGAAAATGAAGTTGATCGACAAGCCTATTGGACAATTACATCAATATTTTTATCAACATGTGGTGCAAAAACTCAGACTGCACAAAACAACTTGTAGTTGGCAATGGGATAAACAAACAAATAAAAAAAATGAACCCAAGTTAAACTCATTTCCTCCAAATTTATATTTTAAGCAGCACAAAAGTTTACATTAACAGCAGAGCTAGTAGACTGCATTTCCTAGTAAAAATGCTTCACCAGGTTCCCTTTCTAAACAGCGTTTGAATTCTGAACCATTTGCGTTTCCCTGCTGCTGCCTTGTTCTTAATTGTGACTGCAGTTTGAGAGCTTGCTGATTTTGGTCAGAACGTAGCTGATTGCACTGATGAGCAAAGCGGTGCTGCAGAGAAGAAAGTGGGCCATGTACATTGAACAAATAATGATTAATATGACACCAGTAACAATGAGAGGGTGAGATGAGGCCGTCAAACAGACTGTATCAGTGCTGAAGGGCTGCCCTGTCACCAAGCAAAAAGAGAAAACAAAGGCCTTGTCAACCATAACACATTATGCTTTGCAGCACCAGCATGTAGATCACAACTCAAAGAATCCACTATACCACAGGGTTAACACTATTTTTTAGTTTTCCTATCATCATCCCTCAGGGAACATGATACAACTCATTTCATAAAGGCTAATGCAGGTAAATCACACCTAGTGGACTTAAATGCTTGACACTAAGCTTCCCAGCACACTAGCTGGCTTGAGTGGGCGAGAAATGAACCTTGTTATGTGTCCTGACACCGGGCCCTGCTCCCCGGCAAATAAAAACATGCCTCTCACTTACTGGCTGCCTGCGCTCGCAACCCCATACATCAGCATTATAAAGGAGCTCGGCAGCCTCAAGGTCAGCTCAATTTCCTCCTGCCGTTATGAAGTATCAGAATCACAGCGAGAGGGTGCACCCACACACGTAAAGAAATTATTTAGGGAGCGAGGGAGTGGAAAGGAAAGAAACAAAATAGGGAGGGGGTAGTGTGAAAGAGAGGTGGTGTGTAATACAATAAGGAACTGTGACAAATCACCAGGAGAGAAGCAGCCTCTTCAACAGCCAGGATGTGCGAGTGTGGACATTTGTGAGAAAATGTAAAGAGTATTAAAGCCTCTTGTTCATTTCACACACTAAGGATATAGTGGTCTGAAGTATAATCAAATTGAGCAGATTCTGTTTGATTCCACTTGTGTAACCGCTCAAGTCTGCGTAGCTGCTAAGCAATTAGACCTACTGAAATATTGTTAAGGAAAATGTGAATGCGATGTTTGCCGTGGACTGTAATTAAATACTAAGCTGTAACATAGGAAGAACAGCATCCTAATGCAAACCTAATGCCTTTTCCCCCTCTTTTGAGATCTAAGCCCATTCATCACGTGCCCAAGCAATTTGATAAATTACACAGAAGCATGAAAGCTGATCATGTGCATAGCAGAGTGTGGTGCCGGTGTGTGTGTGTGTGTGTGAGTAGGCAGTCATCCTTGGCTGCCACACTGGCTGAGGTTTGACATCTTCAGCAAAGAGCCTGGGGAAATAACAGCAAATTCACTTAATGGCACCACCTCATCATACAGAGGAGATAGAGAAAGAGAGTTCCTTGAGGTGTTACAAAATGGCTGTGTGCTCCTGGCGGTGCTGCTGTCTCCCCATCCGTGAGGTGCAGGTGTGTGGGTAAACACAGAGCGTGCCGAGATCCATCACGGGCCCCGGTCGCGCCAACAGCTGTAATTTGCAGTCAACTCTGACCCGTCGCAAAAAGCCAGCTAGCCTGCGCTCCAGCAGCAGAGTCTTTTTGTGGCGACAGCACAATTTGGTTTGATGTGTGTGCAACGATCTGTAAGCGCATGGACAAACACATGCAGCCCACAGTGCGAATGGCTGCAGGTACATGCATATTTGTCGGTGCAGGTGTAAGTAAGCATGCCTGTGTATGTCTGCGAGCGTCTGCAGGGAGTTTTGCAGAGCCAGAGGTATAATGGCCCCACTCCATCTTTGTGTGAGGTATTGCAGAACTACCCAAACCAAAGCACCACAGCTGCAGGGAAGATTGGGCTGGTTTGAAGTTGGTTGGATAACATTTCAGGGTAACAGCAGGTATGTTATCAGTACAGCTCCAATCCCCTTTGGGCTATTTCCAGTACCTCTGACCCCTGGATGACATCTCTGTGCCAGCCACACAGGATGAACGTGACCCAAAACGACGCTGCTGCTTCCTCGTGGCTGCACATGATTTCATTCCAGCAGCCTTGAAGGGATGTGTTGCCATTCACATGTTTCATTGAAAAGATTCAATGACTTATAGATCTGATCAAAGAGAGATACTTTCATATTAATAAATAGCCAAGTAAACTTTATTTTGCAACTACCAGGAATCCACAAAAGCGCAGTCAAGTTAAACATTCCAACATGTACTTCAAAGACCTTTTCGAGTGCCTTGAAGTATACGGTTTATTGAAACAATGAATCACAAGTGAAGCGGACAGTCGAGGCGCTGGAGAAATGAGGCTTTGACTCAAGCTTTATGTATGTCACCGGAAATTAATGGTAAAGATGTCATTTCTATTCCAGAGTAAAAAAACACTAACATGCACAGCTTGTTTAGTTGTGTAGCACAAAAACAGAAATTGGCAACATATACAGCTAACAAATTATATTATATACAAGCAATTTAGGTTGAAAAGCAACTGTGCGTGTGTGTGTGTGTGTGTTGGGATGTTTTAGTGACAGACAGGTATGATTTCTATCAGTATTAGTCATCGTCCATACTAATTATAAATACTTTGTTTTTCTTTGTTATGCTCTGGTTGGAAAGTGTCCACATGAATGAAGTTGGCTGTTTGTGGTTGGCATGCGCCCTCTGACAAATCCATTACTTATGTTTACAGTTTTACATATATTTGCCATTTTCTTTCTTTAGACACAAGATTCACTCTTTTATCTCCTTGCTGCCATTTGCCTGCAGTGATTAGAGATGATATGAAGTGATAAACTTTATGAGTGCCTTATTGTTCTCCATCCTCTGCAATATCCAAGATGCAACAGAGTAGGCGCTGTGAATGTCTCTCAGCTACTACCAAATCAAATTTTAACTCAATATTTGTGGCACTGACTGAGTTATAATATACAATATTGTGTTGGTTAATTTTGATTAGCTTGTGGTGGCCATCTTGAACTGGACTGACACCAAAAGTTAACCAGCTGCACATGTACCTCCAGTGATTACTTTACAAAAGTTTAATTAAAATGTGTCTTGTGCTTTATGAAATTTTGCCAGCCGATAAGCAGGGTTGACACAAAATCGATTGCAGTCTGTTAGTGCACAGAATATGTGTTGGGGATCAGTCTCAGCTACTAACAACAATTTTTAGATCAATATCTGCTAAATTAACTGACTTAGTCGTTGTTACATTTTAAGACAAGTTACCTGTGGCCCCCATCTTGAATAAGACTGACTTCAAAAGTTAATCAGCTGAAGACGTACATACAATGGTTACTTTCTATAAGTTTCGTTAAAATTTGTCCAGTGGTTAGTGTATCAGACAGACGCACACACTCACACACAAACCCCGCCCCCGCAAACATTATTGTCCGCCTGCCTTTTGGTGGCAGGCGATAAAGATAGGAAGATATTCTCCTCTTTGCAAACAAAGCCGTGCCACAGTCACAGAGTGCAAATCAAACAAAGGTCATGCCACACGTTGCTCCTTATATAAATTTGTAGCTGCTAAAAGAGCAGCTGATAACAAGTAGGTAATATATATCAGTAAGTGCAGCAGAGCTGGAGTAGGAAGATGGATGCCTCCTGTGAGCCTTCCTCTTACATAAAGCCATCTCTGCTCCCATGTTGCTGAATGACTTCCCACCATTTGGCTCCCTGCGGTTAACTTGTCAGCCCACTCTCCATCTCTTCTCTCTATACCTGCAGGTGACACTGCGACTGTTCTGTCACCCGCCTCTCCTCATTTCCCCAGGAGAAAATGTTCAGCCCCTCCCTCCCTAGCTCCCAGCAGCCCCTGAGGCCTGGGACAATTAAAACGAGGCGAGAGCGCAGTCGGGCTGTCATGGCGGGTCTCAGATGAGACCCGGCCTGTGTGGCTGCAGATACGAGAGGAGTTTGGTTTGCGAGCCCAGAGAAAATAATGCAGTGTGTCTGTTGTAGTTGAGCTCAACATTCACTGAAGTGAAAGGTGAAGGCAGCACATCAATGTCCTGAGAGCAATAGTCTGCTGGAGTAGATATATTTGGCCCTACTGTATTCAGACAATGCCTG
Organism: Hypsolebias antenori; assembly: GCA_031762315.1. Classification (NCBI taxonomy): domain Eukaryota; kingdom Metazoa; phylum Chordata; class Actinopteri; order Cyprinodontiformes; family Rivulidae; genus Hypsolebias; species Hypsolebias antenori. The sequence continues at coordinate 22,995,306 of JARVGS010000127.1, read as the reverse complement.
ACTGCACACATGCACACATACACACAAATCCACTGTTATATTCTAGCGTCAGCCAATTACAGGCTTGCCCTGACTGCCCTTAACTATGCACCCTACCCTCACTTCCCAATCCAGGTCAACCCCTCCGCACTGATTTTTTCTCCCCTTCTTGCCACTTCTTTCACTCAGAATCCCTGTCTTTAGGCTCTGAAATATTAAGCAGGCCTTTCTCAAAACACCTTCAGGCTCTAAAGTCGGAGCAGTCTCCCAAGCAAGTTAAGAAAAAAAAAAAAAGGGGTGAAAGAGTGCAAGAGGGAGAAAGTGGAGGAAGATCTGTTGCAACATCTCATCAGCATTATTAAATAATTTCTTCCCTTGGCAGTCCCAGGGTGGTCTTGGGTTCTGTTATTTCCCAGTCAGGGTTCAATGGCCTCAGCTCCTACGGTTGAGTCTGGATGTTCTCTTTACCTAGTGCTGCGCTAAGCAGGTGTCAGGGGAGTTTCCCTTCAATTAAGCAGAGGTAAAGTAATGCCTCTCACTGTGGCGGCACCATGAATACATTAGTGTAGCTGTCACCACAGGCTATAGCAACGAAATGCATGGAGAAGACAGACGGCTGAAAACTAGGTGAACTAGTGCAAATGTGTTACTGGTACTTTAGTTTTTTAAACAAATACTTTGTTAAAACGCATTAAGAATGTCCTATAGATTATTCAAAACCTTGTTTCATTGAGAAGTTTATCTTAACTATCAACTTATCTTTAGTTTATACAAGCAGAGGTTTATCATTTTGGTTGTCACAGGAAATTATTATTATTTATTTATTTATTTATTTATTTTTGGTTCAAGCGATAAAACTGAAGAACAATTAGTTTGTGTTTTGTATTCATGCAGATGAAACAATAGCATGAACTGCAGTAATTAAAATAAATTTAAAAAATAATAAAAAAATTGTTTGGATAATACGAGAAAGGCAAATCCTTCTTTTGTAGTTTTATATTTTAGGACAAGGACTTTAAAGCCAATACTAGTCTAGTACTACTTCAGATTTTTTTTTTATAGTTTAGCCAGTGCACAACAAATAGATACTCATATTTTGCTCACTCCAGAAAGCATCTGAAAAATGGCTACTTGTAAAATTATCCTAACAGGAGCAATCATCCTTTTCTTTGTCAGTCCTCATGTGTGAGTGCTACATTGTTGTGGAAAGGTGTATTGAAAGGAGCTGATTGATGATGCCTTGACTGCAGACTCTGTCTACCTCTCTTGCTGATGAAACATGTCAATTTAAAGACACATGAATGCAGCAGCCTGTCCTCCATTTTCTCCTCCTCCTTTCTTGTCAGAGGCACAGGGAATGACGCAGTAAATACAGATGCAGTGTGAACTGTAATTCTGGAGGCCCATGGTCTTTTTATCTGCCGTGACAGCCTCTGCTACTGTCAAAATCAAACACCCGGGCATGGGGTGGGGGGCCAGCAATGCCTTTAATAAACTGCCAGGCAAAGCACAGCAAAAAGAGGAGGCACTTAGCTCTGCTCTGCACTGGCCAGGCTTGTCTGTGCAGCGGCTGCAGCTGAAGGAAGTCTTGAAACAGAAACGAGGAGAGCGCTCCTTCAGGCATTTGCAGGCATTATGCAGCTCACGAAGGCGCAGGCATCCAGCATCATTGCACTTACCAAGCGCCGTCTGAGCCAATAGGACAGCGGGGAATGTTGTGCACTCGCAGCGATATGCACACTGAGATGAGGACTAGAGTAAGAAATGGTGGGGGCGCCCACTCCACACCTGCTCCCCAGCTCTGCTACAGCCCCTTTGAGCTGCCAGGGTCAATTAATTACGTCCTTTTGTAACGCTCTCCATTAGGATAAATAGAAATCAGTGAAGAGCAGTACGACAATAAGGAGAGCTCTGTGAGGCAAAACAAAGGGCCAAGTCCTTTCGCTGTTCAAAAATCAATAAGTCAAAAAAATAAAATTAAATTAAATTTAAAAAGAATCCCATGTTTCAACAAGCTAAACACATTTCCCAAATTACAGCATTTTCAGATGTGCAGATTTGATTAAAGCAAACCAAAAAAACATGCTTTTGTTTAAACAATTAATCAGAAAATAAAAAAAACTGTTGTGACAACCTCACATAATAGTGAGGACATAAAATACATCTTTAATCACTCTTGAAAAGATAAACGTACTCCTAATTATTCAGGTGACTCCTCCTTTGTGTTTGTGTAGTAAAAGATGATGAGCAGAGCTGTTGCTCAGGAAATAGGCAGCTTTTTGTTCTGACCCCACAGCTGTCACTAACACAAGAGGGTCAGTCACTGGTCAGTCACGTGCGCGCGCACGCACACAAACACACTTTTGTGCAGCCGAGCGGGTGACAGGAATGTTGGGCTTTAGGTGCCAAGACTCCAGGGGATAATATCGAACTGTTGAAGAAGAACGAAATCGCCAACTACTTGGTCAGTGTTGGTTCATAAATACACCCATAACAGTATTAAGGCACTTCCTCATAATCCAATTATGAGCCATGTGTGTCCACATAAATCAGCCATTTTCATTTGAGCTTGCAGTCTTCTAGATCACCATGACTACTGCAGTAATTGAGGCAGTGCTGTGGAGAGGCTGTGCAGTTTACCTCTATCGGAGAGGTCAAGAGGAAAGCAATTGGTTGACAATGATTATGCCTTGGCTGATTAGGCTATGGTCTACTGCTGAATATTTAGCACTGATTAGACTAAAGCCTGTAGAGAGCTATGTGGCTCAGTGACAGAAAGGGACAAGCCACAGGGCAGGGAGAAAAGGCTACTAATCAGCCCAAGCTCGCTAAACCGGGACATCTCGGATTTAATGGCCGACTCAATCTGATTTTTTTTACATTTTAAACAGGCGTTTGGTAATAATATTCTATTTGTGATAATGTTATCAAGGGGGTTTTACAAAGATGAACAATAGCAGTGAATTACGATTTATATCTCATCAGAGCATAGCCCCTTATATTATTGCAGGAAAGAGATGAAATGAAGTGGTGAACGTTCTGCTACAGCGATAGCTTACATGATGTAAACAGATCTACAATTAACGGTGCGACATGAAATCCATACAGCGCTCCGTAGTTTTAAACAAAACACAAAATGGCTTCTAGAATCCCCTCGTGGAGATGCAAGTCCTTCCTGCTCGGCGGTGATTGAGATATTAAAACTGAAGTGCCCTCGTGATCACAACGGAGGAGAGGTTGAATGAAGAAAAAAATGTTTGGAGAGAAAAAGAATTGAGCAGAAGAAATGACAGCAAGGCAAACAGAACAGAAACGAGGGCTAGAGGCAGGGAGAGAAATGCACTTGTTTTCAGAAATGATGGCTGTTGTGATGTTTAATAACGAGGTGCAAGTGATTAGGTTTCTGTCAATGGGCTGACTGTAAAGTCACGGTCGTCGTTGAAAGCATAAATCACAGTCAAGTCAGGTTTCCTGTTTTCCCTTCTGGAAATAGTAAGCTCTCTTCTCACTCGTCTCTTTTTTCAATGCCGCTCGACGTCCTAAAGTGTCAGAGAGGCAAATGCAGACGCGACCATTGACCTAAATCATTTTTTTCCAGCACATTAACCTCTATGTTTCTCCACCTTTTAAGCAAATCCCAAAACACCAACAAAAAGGAATTACTCCGATGCAATCCTCAAGGAACGCTGCACAATGAAAACTAAACCTGCCGAGCTCAAGCATCACTCTCAACTCTGAATCTTGAAAAGATTAAACAGAAAAGAAAATATGAAAACAACAGGCTTGATTGGTTACAACAGATTTTTTTTTTTTTTTAATCTAGCAACGTGACAACAAAAAAAAAGATGTTGTGCAAAGCGGAGGCACAAAAACATTATGGTACGCCTTGGAGCAAACATGGAAAATATCAATAATACTTTAATTACTCTAGCCCATGTTTATGAAATGCAATAATCATTCATTAAAGATGCAGACAGCGGCAAGCAGGCGGCCTGGCCGGGCGTCAGAGCTGCGTGCAATGGCAGGAGAAGGGGGGGAATAGGAGGACTGGTGTAAATGATTCATGGTTTGATATCTCTCCTGTATAATGGGCTCCTCCAGGGAGCTGCTGGGGCTCCACTGCAGCGACTGCCTGCCTGCCCGGCTGGCTGGATGACTGCCTGCCTGGCTTGCTTCAGCTCTGCTCAGCCTGCTTCTGACTGCTCCTCAAGATTAAAACGCCTTGCTGCTGCTCACTCAAAACAGAAAGCACGAATATGCATACAAACATAAAAGGAACTGAACTGAATCAACGTTGTGTGACAAAGAATCTGAGGGCAAACAGAGAGGGAGTCAAAGGGAGGTGGTGGTGGTGGGGGGGCTACTCTAGAAACATATTAGCTGTAGAAATACTGAGGATGCTTGGGACGTCTGGTGGGACTATGGGAGCATTTTTTTGTAAAATAAGAGACACTGTCTCATGCTGTTCAAGTCAGCGCCAAAGCCTTTTCAAGAAAACAACTGTAGGAAACTGGTGACAAAATGAAGATGTCTCATGTCTTAAACAGGAAAACAGAAAATACTGGATTGTGTGATACTCCTGCAGTTCCATAGAGCTTATAACAAAATTCACGTTTCTCCCTCGTTTCTGCGTTTTGTTGGGCTAATCATAACATAGACACTTTAATGCCATCTCGCATAATTAAATGCTTTGCGCTAACCACCTAATGCATACTAATTTGGAACAATCCACTTCTAGAGTTGGCAGACCATGAAGCTCCCTCCAAAGGAGGTGCTCATCGCTTTTTCCTCTCTGCATGGGCGTGTGGTTAGTGAAACACGTACGCGTTGATTTGTAGAGCGCTGAGGTGCTAAAGGTCAGGTCGTGCACTTGAAAGAAAAGGTCGAGCATTATTACAACATGACTAAATAAACAGGCTGCGCACAGCCCCCCCAGACCAGCCGCTGTGGATGCAGGTAGTCTCTACCTACGAGCTGTACGACCTGCCTGTTTGGCTGGTTGGGATTCAGCTTCATCCCTTGTCTTTATCCACATATCCCTCAAGCTCTACGACAGCTGACATGAGGGCTGTCAAATCCTGCCTGGATTCTTATCCACCCGCTGGCTTTATTGCCCTCTTCCTCCTGAATCACAAACACACACACACATACATACAACACAAAGCAAGAGGAGAGAAAGGCAGGCAGGGCTGCTGGAGCGTGCTTTAAAGCACATTAATATTAATTGCAGCGGTAGCTGGAATGATAACATAGACAAGATGCCCCTGAGAGGAAGATGGGCGCAGTCAGCCTCCGCTTTTGTTTTTTTTTTTTTTTGTTAGCAGCCCTGCTCATCTGCAGGACGGGCATGATGAGGCAGTCGACTGACGAGTATTTCATCTTCAAATTGCTCGTTTTGTATTAGAAGGGGTATACCCTCGCCAGTGAGGGGAATTTGTGTCAGCAACTGTGTGTAGGCGTGCGTATTTGTACGTGCGCATGAGCACGCCTGTGAAAAAAAAAAAAAAAACTAGCGAGATGAATTATTAGACTACTGACATCAACAGCAATTGAAATGTGCTTCAAATAACAAGAGTGCTTAAGTGATTCTGCTTTTATCTCCTCGTCTACTCCTGGCTCGAACGCCTTTTATGTCCTCCACACTGAACTCTGTATTCTTTGAGCACTGAGCTCATTTTAACATGTAAATAATCTACAGTTCAGGTGAGGGAACCTGCTGGATCACTGCAGGGGGGGAAAGTAGAAATTGAGCTGAAGGCAATCTTCACCTTCTGCTTTCCCCCCCACTCTCCTTGTACAAATAGCAAGCCGCTGTAGATATCAACAGATGACAGATACTGTACATCCCAGTCCTCCATTTTTAACCTCACTCCCCACCCCACCCCCACTTATGTCAATTATTTTTGAGAAACCTTACACGGTCTTTACTGCCGCCTCACAGCAGTGGGTTTTCGCTGCTCGGTTTTGTGCTCCCTTTTCCGATTTCCCCCAAGACTCATCAATGCCCCATTACCAAGTCAAATCAGGTGGTGCTGCAGATATTTGCTGAGAACCACGGCTGCACGCAGCGACACAGACATTAGAGGATTCATTCAAGAAGCCTGGGAGGTTTTCCACCAGCAGCACCGCCCGATCACAAACAGTGGCAAGAAAGTGAACAGAAGGAGGGGGGGAGGGGGGGGGGGGAATCATTGCTTGCTAAATGCTCGTGAGTGGTTTATGGCTCAGAGGGCAGTGAAGGAATAAGGAACATGGTAATGTATCTCACTGACTCTCCTTTATGCAGTCAACTACGTTTTAATCTCCGGGGCTCCCTTGTAGTCACACATTATTGTTTCCCATTTCATGTGTCAAAAGCAATTAAAACCTGCCTGCACAGTTTTTCCAAAAAAAAAAAAAAAAAAGAAAGAAACAGAAAGAAAAAGCTCTATCCTCACATTTATACATGCACGCCCACATCTCCAAGCTAAATTTCCAGAAAATGTCAAACGCTTTTCTCACTTTCATCGTTTTTATCTCACTGCGACAGCGACTACAAGGTGGACGAGCTCTGTGTAATGCGAGCAGCAGTGTCAGCGAGGTAGACTGATAAAAAGAAAAAGCAAAAAGAGAAAGGTGGAGGGTGGGCAAAGAGAAAGTGTCCTTTTAGTTTCCTGTGCCTGTTGGCAGCCTCTTCATAGCTGCAGGTGCACAGGGAAGACAAATACAACTCTTGGGAAGTGTCAGGCAGTAGTAGAAAAAGACAAGAAGCATTATTGTGAATTTTTTTTTGTTGTTGTTGAAACTTTCACAAGCCTGTTGGTGATTGGAGGATAAGGCTGTTAAATACAAAGGGATATACGAAGATGAAAGAGAGAACTGCAGCTTTTTTCAAGGAAGGGGTCTCGAATGGCTGCCAGAGGTGGTGGTGTATCTCCCGCCACGTGATTAGGCCTGTCACAATAACATTTTGCTGGGCGATTACTTTTCTCAGAAATTATTGTGATAAACGATAATATTGTTTGAAATTTAACTATAATTAATTATCAAATTTTAGAAGAAATGCTGATTTGTTTGGAGTGTAGTGCCTTTTTTGACCACTTGATGGCAGTAAAAGACTGTTTGAACCAAAGGATAAATAGTTGAGCAGCGTCTCTTTAAGAAAAATGGGAGGGAGGGCCCTTGATGTGACATGGGCTGACATGGTGGATGCTTGGTAATTTGCGCTCTTT
>JARVGS010000127.1:22961847-22974427 GCA_031762315.1 Hypsolebias antenori | reverse complement strand
CCTCTGACTGATGAAGCCCTCCAGATAGAGGGCGAAACGTTTCTATAAAAAAGAAACTGTCCAGATGACCCGACTGAGAATTATTGGAAGTAGAAGTGTTGTTCTATTACAGAGTCAGAGTTTCCTTTGTCATACGCACATGTGGTACATGTGGCGGAACGGAATTGTGTACACAGGGTCCCAGTTACATCCAACAAAAGTGTAAAATGTAAAAGAAAAACAGTAATAAGATCTAAGATATAAACTAAGCACTAGTACAAAAGCAATAGGCCGAACAACAGCAGCACGAACAATTCTGGTGTGAATTCTGTTGTGTACGGTTTTACATGCATGATGATGTAATGCTGTGGTGTACGCATTATACATAACAGGAAAAAATAAAACGTATACAGTATACAGAACACTGAAACAATCAAGTATCCCTATGCATCATAAAAATATAATTATTAAATACAATAAAAAGGGGTTGAAAAAAGTTGTTCCGAATTTAATGTCTAAGAAAAATAGCATTTTCCCTCCTGTTTAAAGCGGGGGTAAAACCAGTGATAACTGTCACATAACTCTGTTAAAGATCAGCTACTTCCGTTCAGATAACGGCCTTGTAATACGCATGCGCAATGGGAACTTTTTTTATTCTTTTCCATCAGCACTGATACATTGCTTCTGCAACCCCAAATTTTAAGGTTAGACACAAAGCAACTCTTATTTTCTCGACTGAGCGGTACTAGTGAATACTGTATCGGGTAGGTTTTGCTAAAGTTTAGCAACCAGGACAATGCAATTTGAGGGGAAGCTGCACTTCATACTTATGACCACAAGATGGCGCCAGATTCAAAGAGATTACATTTCGTTGCCTTTCTGAATCAATTTTAAATTAACCCATGCAGCGTCTGTAGGCAATTCAATTGGGTCAAGTTTTTAACAAGATTATTTCTTGGGAGACTACACGTACTCCTCCTACTTTTAAAGTTTCTAACCTTCTAAGAGGTATCTTTGGTATTCAAAGCATGACAAGTTTGTTCAACTTCTCTTTGATAATAGTTAAAACGTTGGAGCCAGGTTCAGAAAGGGCTCCATGTGAATTCAAGTGGCACAAACGCAGCTGTGGAACCAAAACTTGGTGAATAGACCATTGTTTATCTTGGCAAGACTCCGTGCACAAAATCAGCCTTCCAGTTCATTGACCCGAGGTGAGATGAGTGGAAAGAAATCGCATCTCACAGCACTGAGCTCATTTTAGGCTCTTGGATTACATTACACAATTCACACATGCATAACTTATCCAGCAATGAAATATGATCAATTCTACTTTGTTTACTCCTCGCCCCCAACACACACAAAAAAAATAAAATAATTTTTTTTTTTTTTTTTTTAAGACCCAGCCTGGCTGCTCTCAAGTGCTTAAAAATACATTTCCATCAATCCATCCACTTTTACCCACTTCTTCCTTTTCAGGTCATGGGGGTCACTGGTGTCCATGTCCAGTAATCACTGTGTAAGAGACGGGGTACACCCTGGACATGTCTTCAGTCCATCATAAGGACACATGGAGGCAAACGAGACAAAACCATTCACTCTCTCACTCACACCTAGAGACAATTTAGTTTCCAATCAGCCCAACATGCATGTTTTTATCTGTGGGAGGAAACCAGAGAACCAGACTAAATTAATTTCCATTAAGTGAATAAAAATGTCAGAGAAAAACATGTGAAACTATATTAACTTTATTATATACCTCTGCCAACAATTACAGCAACACGAACTTGTCAGATGCAGCTCAACATTGCACACAGTACTCTAACCACTGCTTAAGGCAGAACCTTACTAACGTTAGATTTGCTCAAATAATCCGAGGTTCACGATCACCACAACTCACAAGAAGCTTTAAGAAGTCTCACACGGTAACACGAACACTGAACACAAAGACCAACACTATACGGGAGCTAAAGCATGGTTCGAGGACGAGCTGAGCCGTGGCCGCACCAGGACGTGGAGTCGCTTTTAAACGCCACAGACTACAGACTTGGACCATGGGTTATAAAGGTGTCTTCTCCATCTTCTTCTCTCCATATAGGGCAGGCGACCTAGCGTGGCGGCGTTTATATGTGCGGGGATTATTTATGAGCAATGAACAGTGGCCCGAGGAAGAACCGCTCAGATGGGGTGCCTGAAGTTCTGGCCTGCAAAACGAGCCTTGTCACCAAGCTCCTCCTCAATCCTAGAAGAAAAGTCACGAGTTTGTTAATTGCCAAATTATTATTTTTATACATTTTGAGTTGAACGTGTTTTTGTGGGGAGCAGACTCACCTGAGGAGCTGGTTGTACTTGGCCAAACGCTCAGATCGGCAAGGAGCGCCGGTCTTAATCTGGCAAAGAAGTTTAGCAGCACATTAGATAAAAAAAAAAAAAAAAAACATTTAGGGCACCGTTTGATTTGTTAACGTGCCGCTTCTAAAAAAAAAAAAATGTTCCTACCTGTCCAGTGCAGAGGCCAACAACAAGGTCAGCGATGAAGGTGTCCTCTGTCTCTCCAGAGCGGTGACTGACCATAACACCCCAGCCATTGCTCTGAGCAAGCTTGCAACTAAAAGAAAGGAAAAATAAAGATAACCCCGTTATTGTATCCACTGCTCAGAATTATGGCAACGAGTGTTTCGGCCCTGCTGTGATGTGGATACTCACGCCTGCAGGGACTCAGTGACCGAGCCGATCTGGTTGACCTTCAGGAGCAGGCAGTTGCAGGACTTCTCGTCGATAGCCTTGGCGATACGCTTGGGGTTTGTCACAGTGAGATCATCACCCACCACCTGGATGCTGGTGCTGGCTGTGAAATTGGTCCATGCTTCCCAGTCATCCTGGTCAAAGGGGTCTTCAATGGACACCACTGAGGAGAGATAAAGATCAATGAACCTCAAATGCCTGCACGTCTGATGAGGAGCCATCAACAAAAAACAAAGTTGGATGTTTTTGACTACAAACTCAAAAATCTGAACCGGTCTCTTTTCTTTTTATCTTAGTCTTAAGTTTAGATTCATTGGCGTTCAAATTCATTTTAAGGCTCCGAAGCGACCACCAACCTGGGTAATCCTTGACAAAGCTCTTGTAAAGATCAGCCAGCTTGTCAGGGGAGATGTAGCGGCTGGGGTCATCTGGAGACTTGAAGTCCAAGTCGTACTTTCCACCCTTGTAGAACTCGGAAGCAGCCACATCCATGCCGATGACAATCTTGTCGGAGTAGCCGGCCTTGGCGATGGCGTTCTTCAGCAGCTCCAGAGCTGATAAAAATATTTCATTTAAAACGTCACAAAGAATCCTTCAAAATAAATATAAATTTTAAAACCCTGTAAACGTGATTGCAAATTCAGCCACATCTGTTTTTATTTAGTATGCAAACAATTTCACACCTTCTTTGTTCTCCAGGATGTTGGGGGCGAAGCCACCCTCGTCTCCCACGTTGGTGGCGTCCTTGCCATATTTCTCCTTGATGACGTTCTTCAGGTTGTGGTAGACCTCAGCACCAATCCTCATGGCCTCCTTGAAGTTGCTGGCTCCAACTGGCAGGATCATGAACTCCTGCATGGCCAGCTTGTTGCCTGCGTGGGAGCCGCCGTTGATAACATTGAAAGCCTGAAAGCAAGTGGAGGTGATCAGTTTTGTAGCTCAACAGAGTTGTGACCAAACAGGATAACAGTTTGTAAGAACTAGTTGTGTTAAATTTACTAGTACTACTCACAGGGACAGGGAGGATGACTTCAGGGTTGCCAGCCAGGTCAGCAATGTGGCGGTAGAGGGGAACGCCCTTCTCTGCTGCACCAGCCTTGCACACAGCCAGGGAGACGCCCAGGATGGCATTAGCACCAAACTTGGCTGCAGGATGGTAGGCAGTTATTAAAATACACCACATATACTATGAAAAATGTATCAAGATTACATTTATAATTAAAGTTTTTCTTGTTTTGAGACTGAATTTTATGTCGCTTTCGCTTTTCTTCTTGTATGAAGTCAGAGAATGTCTAATTTCAAATTTGCATCTTAGAAATATTAGCATTTGAGGAAATCCAAGGAAAATGTACTACAATGTGTATAATTTTCATGTCGCGCCTTTATTTTATCTTCCCTACATCCAAAACACTGAATGCTTTATTGCACAAAAGGTTCACCAACTAAAAAAAAATAAAAGTAACAACTGTAAAGAATGCTTCAGAAAATATGCACAATAATTAGAGAAAATGGCAACTTTAATTTCTCTGGAAAGTGTAAATTAGGATTCTTTAGCCATCTCTAGAATTATGTTGGAGAAAATGTTGTCAAAAGAAGATTTACATGGAGAAATTGCACTGCATTGTTTAAATAATGAAATTTCTTTTTTTTTTTTTTTTTTAAAGACAAGTACATCCCAAAATTGTAAATGCTTTATTTCATGAATATACAGGTAATAAAAATTGTCTTATGAAAGAGATGTCCTATGTGAGGACATTTTTGATCTTACATTTGTTTTCTGTGCCATCCATGTCCAACATCAGCTTGTCAATTTTCTCCTGCTCCAGAACGCTCACATCCTGGATTAAGACACAATAGGACAAAAGAAAATTAGAATAATGAAATAACGTTTGAATTGGTTTAACTAGTTAGTTGAAAAACACAATAACAAAGAACACAATAACAATGTTACAATGTTAATAACAGCCTCTGTGAATTTTACCATCAGGCCTATATTAATGCAGTTTGTTTTAGGGACACCATTTCCATTATTTAAAAAAAAAAAAAAAAAAAAAAGGGTGGGGGAAAACCTCAGCATTCCAACCACCTTAAACTGTACAGTTGTAGTGTTACAATGATATTTTGTATCGTTTTCTATAAAACCTAATACGTTTTCTGAAATAAATAAAATCATTTGATTTAAAGTTTCTGAAATTAGCACACAGAAATTAGTCAAACAATAAATGGTCCTACCTTGTTAACCAGTGCAGGTGCAATTGTTTTATTGATATGATCAACTGCTTTAGAGACACCTGCAAGGGACAAGCAAAGACCATGACTGACGCAGACAGGAGTGGATCATGCAAAGCAGGCCACACAGATGACCACAGAGCATCCAATTTTATGTGAATGGATGAGTAATTAATACACAATTTAGCCATTTATTTTCCTTTTGTGGGTCTGTGAACATCTGTTAGTTCCTGACAAAAGTTAGTTTCCAAAAGCAAACTCATGCTGCTCTGCACGGTTTTTGCAAGTCATCCCGTTTTGTTGCACACTTCATTTACCTGGTTACATAATGCAGGGGCCAAGAACTCATTAATATATTTAACTGCTCTTTTGACTCCTACCAGGAGGAACAGAAATGAGATTGGAAAGAAAGGAGGAAGTAAATACAGATTTGATGTACGTGTTGAAATGTCCTCAAAGATTGCGAAAGAATGGAAGTAACCGGACAGATAATTGAGGAAATTGGTGAGTTGTCTTACCCTTGCCCATGTAGCGTGTTTTGTCATTGTCACGGAGCTCCAGAGCCTCGTAGATGCCCGTGGAAGCACCGCTGGGAACTGCAGCTCTGAAAAGACCTTTAAGAGGCACAGGACAATTCAATGTGCTGAGTCATGTTTAAGAAACATTGACTACAGTTATCACAAGACAAACAGCACAATATTTATAAAGAACATGTTGGTTGAGAGATTAGGTGCACAAGAGGCTTCATACTGAGCAACAGGGAGTAGAAAGTGCCAGAGGATTTCATTTCATTCGTAGGGAGGAAGCTGTGCTGGCTCAGCTGCACAAGGCAGTGATTTAACAGGGGATATCAACTGAGCATGTGCAGTAAATGTGTGGCAGGATACTGAACTACGCCCCCACGCAACAGGATAGACAGTCTGGAGTCTCGCAATAGAAGGGAAATTGAACAAAAACGATTCATTTTGCCCAGTGTAGCGGCAGAGATGATGAGTCTGGGGATTTAGTGCTTAGGATAAGAGGACACAGCCACAGCCCCGAGGTTATACTGAACGTGTCCTCTGCAGCTCGACACCAGCTGGCAGCAGAGAGAGGCTGCTGGAAATACTCATCAGGACATAAATCATGTGCTCAATCCCACACTATTGATAACATCTGAAGTGAATGCAGTTGAAACAGATTAATTAGGCGTACAAACATATTTAAAGTCAAAACACTGTACCAAGAGCCCACCATTCAGACAACGTTAACAGGATCAGTGGGTGTAAAATGTTCAGAGCACACAATCACAACAGTGATTTTCCACAGATTGTGTCTGGGTGCAACAGACAGATAATGACGTCAAGGCAGGGCTGATGGACATAAAAGGGGGCTTATTAAAAAAAGATTAAAGGTGTATTTACAGCAAACAGAACAATTAGCAACCATCCAAAACTAATGAAAAGTTGGCTGCCAGTGTATTCAGGGCAGAAACAGAAGCCCATTTCATGCACTTCTATGTCGGCGATCATTCTTGTTGCTTCATTAACATTCTCAGGACATTTTAGAAGGTCGAGAAAATCTTTTCTTTCAGCCTTAAGGACAAAAATGTGCCTTTCTAAAAACAAATTACTTCAGTTGTTCTACTAGTGGAAACTGATTTACACAAACAGCAGAGCCTGTAGTTTGTTGTCAACTTTTTATATTTTCACCTTTTATAAAATAAGAAATTACAGGCTACAGCTTACAGGTTTGCTGGACATATCTTCTGCACTGTATGAGATCTGTGTATGAACCATTACAGTAACAGTGAGCTGTGGAGGCCAGCTGATGTTACAGGAGCTATTTTCACACATTCATCTCATCCCCTCCACTCGGCCTGCGGCAGGCGACTGAAGGGTAACTAAACAGCTCAACAGGACCAACCTAACCCACAAATTAAAGTTTCAGGGGTTATCAAACTATAATTAAAAATGTTTAAATAAATAAATAGCAAAGTAAGAAATTGTGCAAAATCAAGGGCCTTTTATTATTAAACTGTGTGTAAATAAATTTGACAAAACTGTTTTCAGGTGATTTGCTCTAGCACACCTGATTTGAGTACATGGGTGATTAACAGGCTTCTGCAGAACTTTAAGTGACTGAATCAGGTGTGTTGGAGCAGGGAAACAAAACATTCAGGATAGCGTTCCTAGACAAAGATCAGACATCCCCGACTTGTACCTTTTATATGATCAATACAATAGTGGTGAACAGCAAATATAACTATCTTCTATGCGATGCATTAGGAATGTAAAGTGTTACAAGAATAGATACAATACCTTTCTTAGTGTACAGATCAACCTCCACAGTGGGGTTTCCACGGGAGTCAAAAATTTCACGTGCGTGGATCTTCAGGATTGACATGGTTCTGGATCTTCTGGGAAAACAAAGAACAAAAACATTTGTCACTAAAAGTGCAACCCCTCAAAAGTCAAGTGAACACAGTGACTTGGCAAATAATAAAAACCTTAAAAGCTTTGCAGCACACATACGGCAAGTAGTAACCAGAAAATGGGATAAAAGTTTCCAGGCAATCTGGATCTTTAGTGAAAAGTCTCAGCTATTTACAGCACCACAGTGATGTGATCTGGCTGGGATGGTGGTTTTGTTCACGTCTTTGATGGGTGTGGTTACTGCAGCAGGAGAACAATCTCTGCAGGTCAACTCCGTTTGACATTTCAGATAAGAATTGCAAAATTCTTGCACAAGTACATTACACTCTGATTCTTCAACAGTTCTTACAGCAATATTTGAAAAAAAGTGAAAAGAGTCAAACCAAATGTGACTTGGCTCAAAAACGATGTTTGACTTCTTTTTGTTTAAACACAGTGCTTTTACAGATTGCAGGTTTTTATCACAACACTTATCTCTCCAGATTTCTACACAGGAAGTCTGATGGTTTCAAGCCAGACTGTTTGGCTGTGATGCCTGGAGCATTACATTGATTACTGTCTGGTTTATTGAAACCGTCCTAAACTCGTACTCTGCAAAGTCGAGCTTGAGTGCAGCTGCTGTATAACCGATGGAAAATGCTGTCCTTAAAAAGCCTTGTGCGGAAATTTACCATTAGCGTGCACACACACACACACACACACAAACAGAAATGTGTTTTTAAAGACTGGAAATTAAAGCTCAAAAGCTTTAATACAGTATTTAAATAGGTCTTGGTTCTTGAATGCAATGTAAACAGCACACATTTTCTGGTACAGGATTTCTTGCATTCACTTTATTTAACAAGTCACAGGTTTTTGCCTTTTTTTGTTTGTTTTAGAACAAGCTAACATTTCTATTGTTTTGAGCCAGGGATTTGGTCCAAACTCTTGAAACATTACTACTATCAGTACCACTGACAATAATACTGGCACCTGGAAATTACAGAACTTTTATCTAAAGTATCCATTTCCTCATACAGTAATTTTAGCTGGCTGATAAGAAACTTCATGTACTGTATTTGGATTGGAGTTTGTCTAAGCAAAATAAAAATTAAAAAAAAATTGTACATTCCTAAAACTTAAAAAAAAAATCAAACATCAAATTCAATGATAGAAAAACAAGTTTAAATCTTTATGGAGGTCATGAATGCCTGGAAATATATTTTCCTTTCACACAGAACAAGCAGGATTGCTACAGAAGCAGCACAAAATGGCGTCAATGGATGAATGAATAAGGATACACATGATACTTTTATTAGGAAGCAAGCCCTCAATCAATGTATTAAATGAGATAAATGAGACAAATTTTGCAAACTACATTAAAAATGTCAGAGAAAATGAGACTAACTGAAGATAAGGACGCCTGCGAGTCTGTTCCTCGGTAATTTTCCTTTATAGGCAATGAACACACCTCCGTCTGCTGCAAGCAACTACAAGCCCAACCTGTGAGCGAAGCTCATCGTTCCCAATACATCTTTGACCCTGGAACAACGAAAGTCAATGATAATGGTTCTCTAACAAAATGGAGAAGTCTGCAAGGTGGACGCGCAACCTGACACCCCTTTCCCCTCGCACCCACTGCAGCTCTAAATGGAGAGACATCTCGCCAGCTGACGGGCTCGTTTAAAAATAGACGACGAGCTAACTACATGGGAAGGGAAATGGATTCAAGCTAACTCCTCGCACAAACGACAACGTTAGCTAGCACAAGGACAAGCTAAGATGTCATCCTCGACGACATCCATCGTGTAGTTGTTAAAAAAAAAAACATGGGGGAAGGGGTTAAATTTAAACACAGCGATCTAAAACACTAAAACGAAACGTTAAAAGCTACGCTAACTGAACATGAGCGAGTGACTAAGTAGAGGGAAAAAGCCGTTAAAGTTACCTTTCGCGGGCTAACTGTGCGCAAGGACGGTGCTGTAGGTGTCTCGTGCAAAGGGGAAGCAGCAGAGAAGAAGGCGCTCGTGACGCTGCGAGCCCGATGATAAGTGGACGGAGTCAGGAACGGAGCGACGCCATTGGCTGAAACTGAGTCACCCGCAAAGGAGCGCGAGGAGGGGCGCACGTTCCACCAGAGGCAGGAGGCAAAGAACCCGGATGAAAGGCGAGAGGATGCGGATTTTCCATCGTAAGGTGAAGCATCACTACTTGACTACAGTTAGCGCTGCTCACACACAGGAACGAGTACATGTTAAATTAAGTGTATTGTGGGAAATGTATGCTGTTGCCAGAGGGTTAACTGTACAGTACATTTAAACGCAATATGTATGGAAAGCCAAATAACACATAACAGGTTTAATCCAGTGCCTCCTTGTCAAATTTTATTGTCTGCTAAAAAAGGAGTTGTTATGGGGGGGATTAAAACCTTCTTCTAACTAAGGGCCAATTTCAAAAACTACATTTTTATTTAAACTATATTTATACATGTTAATCCCACTGAGCCTCAACGACTCATTTTCAAGAGAGACCTGATTTTTTTTTAACGAAGAGTGATGCCAACAGTGGACAATAAAGACAACAATAGACAATCATAAAAGATGCATACAAATGTATTCATTTATTTTTTTTTCAACAAGTTAAAATAAAATGGCAACCAAAAGGACAATCAAAAGGAAAAGTAGCAAATAAACAAAACAAACAAACAAACAAAAAAACAGCTAGGTTGTAGGGCTGTGTAACTAAAAACAGGAAGATGTCTGTATTGGTTTTTGCCAGCAACTTAACAGATGTCAAGGTCGAGAACTTCAAATCTTTTTTGCAAGATACTCCAAGAAACAGGAGCGAAGTAGGAGAAGGCCCTTTTGCCTGTACTGTAGTTCAGTCTCGCAACACTGCATGTAATAATGTCCTGAGAGCGCACGCTGTAGTTGTAGCTCAAATCAGATACCCAACATATTTTATTGGTCACAAGTTCCTCAACAAGAGTTTGCTTGGTCTCATTTGATGTTTCCTGTTGTGTTTTCAACATCATAATCAAAGATTACTGAAAAAATGCAAGAGATAGAAGTATTTTACATTTCACATATCATCTTGAGGGCCAGAGAAGATGGAAATGAGGGCCACATTTGGCGCAGGCCTTGAGTTTGACATATGTTTTACACATCTGAAAAATTATATAAATACATTTAAAAAAGTTGACTCTTGTTTGGTTAAGTGCTGTGTTGTCATCATTGTATGTTACCATACAATGACGAAATTTGTTCTCTGCATTTAATCCATCACACCTGAGATACACCCAATTAGAGCTGGGCAATAGGTGCCCGGGGAGCATTTAGGGATTGGGTGTCTTGCTCAGGGACACCATGACATGTGGATATGGCGGAGAGTCGAATCGTGACTTTCTGGTCCCAAGTCAGCTGCCCTACCTCTACACAAACCTTGGTTAACTATTATTCTAGCCTGCTGGCGAGGCTCCAGACATTACGCTTTATGACTGATGAACCACTTGACACTTAAATGATAATACTATCCCTTTAAAGAAACTAGTAAAGTTTTTATATATGGAATGACAATGAAAAGTACTTCTTACTTAAATGTCCACACATTTGTTTTGTATATGTTTTAATACATTGACAGTTGTCCTTTTACGATGAAGTGGGAACAATTATGAACAGTAACAACTGCACTGTAGCTGACTAAAATGTAATTTTAACCTAGTATTCGTTTTATTGCAGCTATCCAGAGGAAGAATGTAAGCTTGCAGAAAATAATCATTGGTGACTGACTTTTGAAGTCAATCTGATTTAAAATGATTGCCACAGCAAACTGACCTTAGAAAAGTTTTTTTAATAGCTAAAATGCAGTAAACTTTGCAAACACTGTTCTAAAATGTAGCATGCTAGTAGATGAGACAACATTAACTAACATATTATAACGCAAGTTAATTTTACATATACTGTACTGTAGTCTAATGAGTTATTTGATGTAGTAGTAGCTAATTCATGTTATCTGAGCGTGACATCTTGCAATATCAGATTAATAATGTTAATTTCAAGGTTCGACCAACTTAAATTCTCCACATAAGATGGTTAAAGTGATATAAGTCCGAGGAAGGTTCAGTCTTTTATTCTATTTAGCAAGAAGGTGGCAGAGTTGATGTGTGATTATATGATACAACGGCCTGCCACACAGGGAGACATGATGCGGAAAGTAAAGGTGACGCAGAGATGAGTACGTGCAGAGAGGCAGGCAGGGATCTCCGCAGCATTGCTTCGGTGTTAGTCAAATGTCTGATGTGGTCACGTTTCCTGGCAGTGGCTTTCCTCTCTGCCTCCTACTAATTTCATCAAATGAATGGCTACTGAAGGGGGTTTGAATAATTTCTGCACACCAGGAAGCAGACACACACACGGCTGAGTGTTTAACACCAGGCCAGCTGTTAAACATAAATAAAAGAAGTTTTCCAAGCAATTACAGCCAGGTTATAGAGGAAATATTTGTTTTTGTCTAAGAATATTCATGAACATGAGCATGAAGCTGCAGGAAGCTGTACCAAACGGTGACACTACTGTCATCCACATGAGTCATAGCACGAGCGAGTTGTGGGTTTCCCCTCCACTCAGAAAAACTCATTTCATGTCAGGATGTTGTGCAGCTGCGCAGTGCAGAGCATCCACAGCAGGAAGAGTAAAACCCTGCTGCAGTGACCTTGAGATGCAGTGGGTTAAAGTCAAACTGCGCCCCCTGGTGCCCACACATAGCCTGATATATATTTTTTTATTATTCCTGTAGAAGTCATGCATGAACAAAACTAAACAAAAAGACAAACTTGAAACAAACTGGACGCATATCTGCTCACTATGCTAGAGCAGAACATATAAAAGAGCTGAAAGACACAGCTGGAAGCAAAGTTTCTGTGACTGCTCAACAAGTTGTCCCAAAACCAAAGTAGACGAACATATTATTTATTTATTTATTTATTTATTTATTTATTTATTTATTTGTTTATTTATTTATTTAATTTATGCATTTCCATTTTTAAAACACAATGACAATTTCAAAATACAAAAAAAATTAAAAAAAACATACATAAAATGAAAGGCAGCAGAAGAAGAAAAAAATCGTATCGTATCTGCCCCTTCTTAAATAAATCATATCAAACAATCAATTCAAATAATAATTCAAACAAAATCATCAATACATAATACAACAAAATACATAACTCATCACACATT
>JARVGS010000127.1:22921549-22940094 GCA_031762315.1 Hypsolebias antenori | reverse complement strand
CACACACACACACACACACACACACACACACACACACACACACAGAGAGAGAGAGAGAGAGAGAGAGAGAGAGAGAGTTTTACCTCCCCAGCTTGTTAACCAGAGGAGCCACCATCAGAGAGCCAAAGAAGCCTCCGAGAGGGTACATGGATACAGACAGAGACCACAACAAAGTCAGAAGGTTCTCCTCCATCGGTTCATCGTAACGGTCCACGTAGGTGTTGTTATAAAACTGTTGCATGAACTGAAGGCAACAAGACACTAATGGGAGAGACATGCCAAGAAAACAAACCAGAATAGAAAATGGTTGTGTAGAAATCTGCTCACTGGTGCTGGAGAGGTGACTGCAGCCACATTATATCCATACTGGAAAGATGAGCCAAATGCGGATATGAGAGTAGCCAGAGCCAGAACTGCAGTTAATCTCTACGGAGACACCAGCAAACTACATTAAACCTCATTTACCAACAAACTATCACGGTGGCAGGTGGCTGGACGGTCCGGTAAACTTGTTTCAGTAACAAACACAAAAGGAGTCATCTTAGGCCTTCTGTGAAGCAGGTGGTGCAGAGGCAGCCTCATGGACCCTCAAAGACGCTGGAGCTCGCTGGAGTCTTGAAGCTCTCTTTAGGCTCGGAGCTCTTTAGATCAGTGGCTGCTTGAGAAACTGAAGACCCAGAGGGCTCGAAGAGGAACTGGAGCTGCATGTGATGAGGTGGCAGGAGCTGCAGGTAACGACTGGGGAGGCTTGGAGCTTGTGGGTGCAGCTAACTCAGAGGGTTGGAGAAGTGGTGAAGTGCTGGAAGAGCGGAGCTGCTTGGCCACAAAATCTTGGCTCCTCTTGGTGGATGGAGGTTTAATAATCAGATCTCCTTTCCTCCTCATCCACCATTTGAGGTGAGGGAAGGATCTTGAGCTCTGGACTGCAGTGACAAGGCTGGCAGGGGTTCCCACCTGAAAACCGCTGCACTGGGTGGCAGGTGGCTTTTTCTCTGTAGGTACAGAGGCTGGGCGCGAGAGTTCTGTCTGAAAATGATCAGGGAGAAGTTCAGTGCCATCAGGGCCCTCCCCCTCTGACAGTTCTGTCGGCGTCTCCACGACCTTGTGTTGTTCCGATCTGGAGGTTCAGTTGGTGTCGCAGCCATCAACTCAAGGAACTCAGGTTCTGTAACCAGTTCTGGAGATTCAGAGGCCGTCTCGGTGAACGTGGCCTGCTCGGGGGGGGTGTTTAGCTCAGAGTGACCATTGAGTTCATGCTGGCTCTGGGACTCGATGCACTGGAGAAGATAGGTCTGCTCCAAGGCGTGCTCCTCTTCACTTTCTCTAGCAGACCCCCATTGAATCAGCTAGCCAGTGATGGTGGGCGCACTTCTCCAGGAGCTCAGAAGCACGTATCGAGACCACAAATCAAATTAGAGGGGACCACCAGGTTGATGTATCTCTTCACCACAATGTGAAGCGTTAAAACCTCCTCCTCGGACAAATCTGCGGGGCAGCCTGCTGGATCCTGTTAAGTTTTAAATACTCTCACAGTCCCAGGTGGATGGACCTGCAGACTGAGCCAATCCAAATTCAATTCAAAAATACTTTATTAATCCCAAAGGGAAATTATATGTTGTAACTCATCATCCTGGTTCCATTAAAGAGTTGTTCTAGATGCTGATGTCTGCGGGCAGGAAGGATCTCTTGTAGTGGTCTGTCTTACAGCAGATCTGAAGAAACTGGTTGCAGATGCTGATCCGTCTTCTTGGACCCGGCAGGTTTCTTAATCTTCTTGAGCAGCAGGACCGTCTAAATGTTGGGCAGAACTCCTCCCAGCAGCTCGTTGAGCTCCTCGTCATTGCGGACATCCAGCTGCAGGTGCCGAGGACGATTCTGGTCTTCTTGTTGTCACGAGCCACGCTAACAGTTCAACATCTGGACTGCTTTGAGTCGAAGAGTTTAAAAGATAAACTTACTTTAATAACAGACACAAAACAATGACATGGCAGCAAACTTACAGCTCTCAGAAGGAAAACACAACAGAAGGAATGAGATTGTAGCAGATGACGAACAACGCAGAATTAGTGAACGGCAACACAGAGACTGAATAAAAACAGCAGGGGTAAATGGAAAGTGGAGGCACCTGGGAGGTCGACTGAGGGTGAAGGAGAAAAGGCACATGCAACTAAACAGGAATACAGAAAATACACAAGAACCCCCCAAACAACTTACAATAAAGTACTGAAACACGGAGATCCAAACAGAGAGGAAAGAACTGAACTGATGGTCCCACAAGAACGATCACGTCAACACAAGAATACACAGAAAGCAAAACTAAGAAACATGGTCTCAAATACAAATAACCAAGATACACGGATATGACAATAAACATCCTGCAAGATGAAGATCATGATGTGATGGATCAAATAAGCACAACCTGATATTTAACTCACCCCTGTCCTCTCCACAGCCTTCCCCCATTCCCCCCTGTCCTCCATGGCCGTGCATGGACTTGTCTCAAACTGCAGTCATAACTGTTGTGTTGTTACTGCACCGCTGGACCCAGCGTGCCCTTTGTACACGAGATCAGAGAGCAGTTTACGGGATTATTACTGTAACGCAGCAGACTGTGCTCTCAGGTGGAGGAAGTTTGGCTTTTTGTGTGTAATAAACACAAGATTTATTTATTGTGGCTCTTAACTGCTTATTGATAGCACACCTTAAAGCCATTTGCACATACACATAAAGCCGCAGCGTAGAGTGTTTTTACTAAATTAGAAGACGAGCATTCCTTGAAGGAGTTAACATCACCTACCGTCTCTCATCTTAGAGTTTTAGGTTTAGATCAGCTCATGTGGAGAAATTATGTTAAGATGTAGCCGTTTTGGTCAAAACCGTGAAAACAGCATTGTGCACAAATCTTTTGTCGACGTCAGGGTATGTGTTGAGCAAGTCTCTCACAACAGACTACATCTAATCTTACATCTGTTATTTTTTTTTTTTCTTAACAGACTGCCTTGTGGCAAGTTTTGTGTAGTTTTTTTTTATTATTTAATTTTTTTTAATTCAACCTTTATTTATACAGCTTAGTTTCAATGAACCACGAGAGACCTGTTGTAAACAAAGAACACAGATGAGGTACAGACAACAATAGACAATGAAAATAATATAAAATGAAAAGTAAATAGACCAAATGCTATATAAAAAAAAAAAAAAACGGGTACGTTATAAAGCGGTGTAAAATGCTAAAAACAGAAACATGTCTGCATTGGTTTTTGCCATGAACCTAGTAGCTGTTTAGAATCCCTTAGAGAGGTAAAAATCGACGTCAGATCTTTTTGTAAGATATTCCAGGAAACGGGAGCAGAGTAAGAGAAGGTCCTTCTGCCTAATTTGGTCCACACTGAGGGGACACTGCAAGTAATTATGTCCTGAGAGCCCACACTGTTGTTGCACTCACAGAGTGACATATAAGAGGAGATGTATGCACGCAACAGACCAAGAAGTGATTTAAGGATGAAAATGTACCAGTGAGAGAGTTTGTGTGAAGTTGATGATGACCAGTTAACCAGTGAATACAGGGTGCACTGGTGGGTACGGTAGTTACAGCTAGTTATGAATCATGGCGCACCATGATAGACAGCATCCAACATCTGCAGGGTGCTTATAGGAGCGTTCATGTAAATAATGTCACCATATTCAATGGATGGAAGGAAA
Organism: Hypsolebias antenori; assembly: GCA_031762315.1. Lineage (NCBI taxonomy): Eukaryota > Metazoa > Chordata > Actinopteri > Cyprinodontiformes > Rivulidae > Hypsolebias > Hypsolebias antenori. The sequence goes on along the minus strand of JARVGS010000127.1, from coordinate 22,936,395 downwards.
GTCGCAGTCACAAGGTGTTTCTTAGAGTTAGACAGGATCTATTTCTGAAAAAGAAACCAAGTTTAACTTTCAATTTCGTTACCAAATTTTTGATATGAGGCTTAAAAGAGAGAGGTGAATCGACCAAGATATCCAAGTACTGTATTTATAAGAATCGACAAACTCAATAGGAACACCATTCAGAGATAAAATATAAGGGAAGACTGCTTGTACTCGCTTCCTGTTTGAAAACAACATCCTGTGGTGGCCATCTTGAATTGGACTGACTCCAGTAGATGCACTTCCAATAATTAAAATCTGAGAATTCCACTAAAATTCTAGGGATTTTGTTTTTTCTTTAGTTTTTTTGTTGCAGGTCCTGAGTGTCAGGGTGGAGCTGATTACTCTCAGCTGTCTCATTCAGCAATGAGAAGCTTCCAGTAGGGCTGTTTGGATCATCTAGACCCCGCTGGAACATTTTCCCATTCATGTTCTTGTAAACGGCGTCCTCGTCGTCCTGGTTCCGCCTCGTGCCAACGCCTGCAGTGTCTGAGTTCTCCTTGGATCCCTCTCCCACGTCAGCTGTCTACACAGAACAATAACTGCAACTAAACATCTGCCATCCAGCCTTAAGTTTCATCCTGCCACTCTCTCTCTCTCAACATCTTCCACTCACCTGGTCTCCTCCAATTCCCTGCAGCTCCCTCCTGTGTTCCTGAGCAGTCACATTTGTAAATAAACTACTTACCTTTATTCTTTCACATCTTATGTCTTAGTCAGAACTCTGGGTATTTTTAACCACACCAGACTTCAGCACATCTGTCAAACTGACTGCACTGAAGCCGTTTAGTGTTTGCTCTAACATCAGTTGGCTCTGGTGGCCATCTTGGTTTGCTTCACTTTCATTCAAATTGGTAGTTTCCTATAGATTTAAACCCATAACTAAGAAACTATAGTTTTTCTAACTAAAATACACAACAAATATGTGCAGCAATGGTTCTGGTAGTAATGACAACAGTGAACAGGTGGTGGAGCTGATGCTGTGCTGTATTATTCACATAATTCAAAGAGGAAGAATACACTCAATACTGTACATTGAGTTTAATAATGACTTTAGGAGCTGATTGCCTAAATAGTCGCACACCACACAAACTGTGAATCATTCAGCAGCCTTACCATTTCTGTGCTTATATGTTGTTGTGTGTGTGTGTGTGTTATTTTCTTGGTAAACGTTTACGGCTAATTTAATATTTCAATAGGGCTCTTTTTTTTTGTTGCTTGCACTGGATGGTAAATTTGAGAACTGGCATTGAAAACTGCTGAAACAGCCAAATGAGCAGCCAGTGTTAGTGATCACCGCAGCTCAAAGCTGCTCTTGAATATAATGAATTAAACGGGCGAAGAGCCAGCAAGGAGCAGAGATGTCTCCTGTAAGTGTTGAGCTGCTTCAAAGTCAGCCAGTCCCCAGGATGGATTAATTGCTGCAGAAAACACAGTGAGAATTGGTCTTCTGTGTTCACTGCTGTCCACAAGAATAAAAAAAAATACAGTTTAGATGCTGGTGATGTCATCAGCATAAGCAAGAGTCATTTCCTCCGTTTTCCCAGACTTGCTGTCCAGTGTTCTGTCATTCCTGCAAATTAATGGCCTGGGAGAATGAACCATGCTTTGTTCCTCATAACTCTGACAAAAAAGCAAAACTAAAACATTTTGTTGTTGTTGTTTGAATAATTTGAATATAAATAGTGGAAATGAAGCAGTGCTTGGGAACTAAACGTTCTCTGAAGGTTGCATAGTTGTCCATGCATACCGAGAGCCAGTAAGTAAAAAAAAAAAAAAGCAACAAAAACATCTGTGCTGTGGTAGGCAGTCGTGACATATAATCAAACCACACACACACACACACACACACACACACACACACACACACACACGGCTCTAGTTACTTTTTTAGAGGTCAACAGAGGCGTTCTTCCTTGTCAAGAAAAAATCAAATATATCTAAAATAACAGAGCCTACTGAGGAGTGTCCGACTGAAGACATCATTCTGAGCCTCGTCCGCTCTCAGGCCCTGTTCAGTTAATGACGTGCAAAAATATTTGTCAATTCATGCATGCACAGAAAGTCACTCCATGCTCCCCAAAACACAACTGTTACTTTTATGTGTAGATAAATTTTATGTCAGACCTAAAACACCCTCGAGAATGATAGTATGTATATGAACAGGAAAGTTTGAAGAATGGACATTGATTTGTGTTCGTATTTGTCCAAAACGAACAAAACAAATGTGATTTTTTTTGTTTGTTTTTAATTTATGAAAATGTTTCTTTTTTCTTTTGCAGTTTTGATAGCATGGAACAAACCCCATAAAATAAAGGTCACTTCCGGTGTGTGAACCAGAAGGTAACTCGGACTGGCAGGCCTCGAGGACAAAGCAACCACAGGATGGTTTTGAGTGTCATCAGCAAACCATTCCTATTAAAAATATCCCCACAAAAAGTTTGAATGATAGTTTTAATGCGTAAGTGCTAAACCACTGATATATGTTATAGCTAGACACAGGAACAAAATATAGAAGTTGAAGCTAAAATGAGACCAGTGCCCCCACATGGCTGACTCTATAAGTCCATAGACGAATGGAACTAAAACACAAAAATACACCTTGGACAATTTTTTCCAGGGGTTCTACAAGTTCATTTGGCTGTGGCGGCTGTCTTGACTAGCCCCAAATGTAAATCAGTTGTAGAGATTGTTTCCAGAAAGGTTCATTAAATTCTGTCCAGCGGTTCATGAGTTATTTTGCTAACAGACAGACAAAGTTGACAGCCAAAAGGTTATTTGTGACCTGTGCTGACAAAAATAGTGGGAATGAGTGCAAGTTGTGGTGCAGAAAATGTGACAATATAGATTTTTGTTGTAATTGAGATTTGTATTCATAAAGACACCATCTAGTGATCCTGATAATTAAAATATGACATATTCTTCCTAAATGACATTTAAATTGATGTTTTCTAACAGGTATGTCCTCAGAAATAAGCTTTTTATTTTTCTTTGAAAGAAGCAGGTAAAAGATAATAGATGGATGGATGGCTGGAGAGTAATCTTTTTGGTCTGTCAGCTGCAATAGCTTTGGGAAATCCCTTCATATAATGTTTAGTATTATTGTAAAGCTTGGGGATTCCCCCTTTTTTAAATCTTTTCCTGGAAATCCTGATGACATCATTCAAGACCAATAAAAATGGAGTATTCAAACCGGCACTCTCCTAATTACAACTAGCTTGTTGGCAGATCAGGCGATCAATCATCAAATTTCAACAAACAATGCATCATTTTAAAGCTTTTAGGATGGAGAATTTGAAAATAACTCAACAGAGAGAGAAAAAAAGTACTCGTTTTAACAGCACAGGTCACAAATGTAAAACTTTGTACAAGATAATGCACAATCTAACAGCGCTTTTTGTGACGGCGATCAGTCTCAGCTACACCAAATTACAGTTTGATACCTGAAAAACTGATTTTTCTCCACTTTCGTAAAAACATTCTCATCTGCAGGTGATAAATATAGTTTGCAAAGCAGATTAGCTGCATGTGTGGTTCATGAAGGTCATCCAAGGTCATCTCTGGTGTGTTTTCTGAGGTGGAGCAAGCGTCATCCACAGGGTGTCAAAAAAGTAGTCAGGCTCCAGAGGAGCTCCGTTTGCAAAGGAGGAAGCATGGCATGTGATGATGGTTCATTCTTCTCCTGACCACAATGATGAAGGTATCGGTGATGATACATCAGAATCTGATGGTCTTTTGCAACATCTGCATGAAATATGTTGCAACCATCAGGCTAAAGAGTTTTAAACACAAAATTAAAGGCCAAGCATTCCTTCAAGAACACATCGTTTTCGGAGACTAAAAGCTTTCTCAGCATAAGATGACTTCAGTTTAAAAACTGAAGTAAATGTAACTAAATGTTTCTCACTTTAGCATGTGAAAGTATGGTTTTGTATTATCACAATTAAACAGCACATTTAAATAATGATCAAACGAAACGTTAGGGTATTTTTATTCACAATTTACACCCAGCATTTTAATATTTCCGAAAACAATGTTCAACATTATCTGGTGCAGATAAATTTAATTACAAATAAAACCTGGAAGCAAACAACAGCATTCACAGAGTACTGAAGGTCCTGCAGAACTGAAATTAACTTTTTAACTAGATTTGTTTTTTCAACGAATTTACAGAAATCAAGCAAACCCTATCTGCTTTCTAAGAACAAAAAATAGTTTTGTAGTAACCAGACAAGAATAAAATGATAGATGTTCAGAGTCAAACATGTTTTAAAGCATTCTAGTACTGTGAAACAAACTGTACAGCATGTTCATGACTCAGTAGAAAAAGATTAAAGTTTGTTTCTACTTTTCTAGGCACAATCAGACGACAGAAGATAAATACTGTAACAGGAAAACCAAATAATTCACAGTGACAGTCTTACAGTACATTTTAAACCCAAGTGCTAGTTTTTCATAGTGTAACATGATCAAACAGGAAGGGAGCTTTTGAGTAGGAGCCGTGTGGAAAAGTTATAAACAGTTAACATCTTACCTGTTGTAGATAACTCCATGAGTGACTTCAGTTTGGATAAAGGGGGTTTCATTATAAAGCAGTGTTCACGTGAAGCCAGACATGAGATAGGTTTGAACACAACATCAATCCACTTTGGTTCCTGTCCCGCTCGGATTAACTGTTAGATCCTCAGTCGGGTCAGAATTACACCATTTCTCCAAACTGGGGTCGTTCAAAGAGGATCCTCCAATAGGTAAAATGTTAATCATACATAACCTTGACAGACAACGTCACTTCAAAAGATCTGAACTTTTGCTTTAAATGCTCCTTCGTATGTCGGTTTAGTCAGGCAGCAGGTTCCCAACACAAAAACGAGACAGATCGCACAGGTGTTCATGCATCTGCAGAACCTACAGCCCTCCTGTGAGGCGCTTGTTTTCACAGGGCCTCCTTCACGTGAGCCTTTCAGTCTCTTTACTCATCGCAGAGTGAAGTTTCATCGGTCCGTCTGGACTCTGCTGCTGTCCTCTTCTCTCTGGGTGAAGGAGTTCGGCGGAGGCGGGGACCTCTGTGGGGAACCGTGCTGCTCCTCCGCTCGCCATTTAGAGCAGCAGCAACAGAGCACGGAGCAGAGGCGTGAGCGTATCGGCTGCGTGAACAATACAAACATGACGCAGTTGGCCGCTCCCTGAGACGTGTTGCCGATGCCCTGGAAGGTCAAAGCATTGAGTGTCCGTTAATAAATGCACTTTAATACATCTCAGTGAGGGAATGTTGATTCAACATTCACACTGCGTTCCTGATTTCTACAATCCAACTACTTCTTCATACTTTGTGCTACTTCAGTAGCAAAAGAGCTCGTTCAGGAGATTTAAAACTTTCATACTTTTCAAATTATTTAACTCTCTTTACATGCAATTCTACAGGCAAATACATCAAGCTCTCTCTAGTTCCTTCAAAAATGCATTCTCTTTGGAAATCTGCATCATTATATTTGCTGTACTTTTGTCTTAGGCTTTTAGTTTTGAGCCACGGTTCTAATACTTTAGCTACATTTAGTTTACAAAGTATATCCTGAAACGTTTAGAAAACGTTTAGTCAGTTTTAAACTTTTGTTTTTCTTTGTAGCTACTATCTAGGATTTTTACATGTTAAGAAAACATTTTGATACTTTTTGTTAATTTTAGCTTTTCTCTGTATTCTGCTACTTTAGCTTTTAGCCAACCTTTAGATAATTTTTGTTAAATGCTTTTAGCTACCCTTTAGATTTTTTTAGTTTTTAGCTATATTCTACAATATTTAGGCAACATCTTGATTTTTTTTAGCAGCTAGCTTACATTTTTACATTTTTAGTAAACGTATTGCTACTTTTAGCTAGCTTTTTTCAGCTAGCCCTTTGCTATTTTAGCTTTTCTCAACATTCTACTTTTAGCCTTTGCCAACCTTTAATATTTTTAGCTACTAGCTAACCTAGTGATACTTTTAGTTAACCGTTTCCTGATTTTAGCTAGCCTTTTTCTCCTTTGAATTATCAGCTAGCATTTTGCTACATTTGGCTTTGAATTAACATTTTGCTTCTTCTATCTTTTAGCTAGTGTTTCATTTCTTTTAGCTTTAACAACTTTTTTGACAAACATTGTACATTTATTTGTTTTATAAAAAAGACAAAATAAAATTTAACACCATTTTTCAAATGTTGTAATGTTAAAATGCAACAATGTGATGCTAAAAACACCTATTCAAGAAGCTTTAAGGTTTTATGTGTTTCACCACATTTTAAGGAAGTTTTACAGACAAAAAAATTGACGACAGTGATGATTCACAAGTCTGAGCAAACACTCACAGGTCAAACACACGTGCTAATAATTACCCACGTACACTCCCACAAGATTCAAGAGAAAAGGCTACAAGATAATAATGGAGTTTCTCTAAAATCAGGACATTACTAGTTTACACTCACATGTAGTGTGACCAACACCGGGTTGTGTCTGACCCGAGAGTCAGCGAGTAGCAGTATGAAGCGCACTGTGCTCCAAATGCGCAGAATGATGAAGATGATGGGAATGAGAGTGAGCTTCACATCAGCCATGGATGAAAAGGACTGCGACTGAGGCCTGTTAGCCAAGATGGGACGGTACTCAGATAGGGCCGCGTGCTGCATCAGAGTTTAGAGTCAGAACATGTTTCATAATTTCATACAAAGATTGTGATGGACGACAAATAGATTTTTTTCCCTGCGTGATGTGGCATTTATTTTAATCTGAAACCGTTGCTGCAACACAGAAAAGAACCAAGTGCAATATTTGATCCTATTTCTTTACCATTTAAATAAATAAATATCCACAACACACATTTTGAGCACTAAAAGGTGACGCAAAATCTCTTTTTAAAACATTAACATGCGAGGCAGTGGGCGATATGCACTTCTTAAAAGAATGCTGGTTTCATTAAACACAGAAAGACAGATGAGGACCCCTCACCGCTTTGTGGATATGCCTCTTGATCAAAATGTAGAGCACAGGGAGAGTGAGATAAGCCAGGATCTCCCAGATCTTCCCAGTGAGCAGCATCCACAGGATATGATCCTTAGCTTGGATCCTGACCCAGCACCACCCCACAGACACCTCAGATGCATCGTAACCGATCTTGTTCAGACACAAAGCGGTGACGGTGATGATCAGAGGAACACCCCAGCTGCAACACACGGCACAGAGATATTGGACATTAAACACTATAGTCATCTCAAACATCTTGTTTTTAAAAGTTATTTATGTTATAATACACATGTCTGGTAAGTCAGTGTTGCTGGTTTAGCTTGTATGTCATAAAGCCACAAAACGTTGATTTAAATTTCTATTTTCGTGGTAATCCATTGCAAATTAACAGACCAATGCTGTGAAAAGTTGCCACCCCTTAATGATTTCTGACATTTTTGCTATTTTTGTCACACTTAAATGTTTCAGATTACCGGTATATCAACAAAATGTTATTATCAGCAGAGAACCTTAATAAAAACAAACTACCAAAAAAAAAAAAAAAATGCTAAAGCATTCGTCAGGTAATAAACTAAATCATCACAAGCTTTTTCTCATATTGATGTGTGTCCTTAAATTAAAATATTGTAAGCATAATTTGTGACTGAATGCAAGCTACTTTGAGTTTGTTTACCCATGAAAAGAGTTGAAGTGACTGAAAATAGGTCAAATGTTAAACTTACCGGCCATATTTGTTTACCTACACAGACTACGACCACGCTAATATCATAAGACTCAAGTTTCCATATAGTGTCCTGTGGATTCAGGAGAGTGCTTTGTTTACATCGAGTGTGGACCCATTTTAGAATTGCATTAAATATATCTGTAAAACTAGCTGAGTATGCGTCATTTAATATAATTCAAAACTGTGCAACAAACCCTTGCTGAACATGTAAAACAAGATTTTAAAAAGCCATTAGAGCTGTCATATTTTGCAATTTTTGTGTGTTTTTGACTAAAATTTTCATACAAGTAGATTGTATTTAATAAATAAATAAATGAACTCTATGCATCATTTACAACCAAAAGTCTAGTACATTATTTGTCACAAATTAGCAAAATCAGAAGAGTCATCTTGTTGCCAACAAGTAATTTGTTTACATCAGAGTATTGATGAGTTTCTCGACCCCTGACTGATATTGATTCAGTAAAATAATCTTGAGTCAGAGGGACAACAATGGAATCAGGCATTAGGTCAAAAGCCAAAGTTTTCTTATTTTCTGGAAAGAAACAGCAACTAAAATCTGTCCGGTGTTATGAGAGCTGACAGAAATAGTCATATTGTGGGAGAAGAGGTGGACCGTGATAAAGCAAAAGTCAGGACTAAGACCAAATGGAAGTTAGCTCTTCAGAAATATTCTGAACTTTAATGGAAGAATTTCCACAAATAATGTAATTAACTAATAGAAAAAAATATGTTGTAAACAAAAGGCATACTTGTTGTTTTCTAACACAGCTTTAACAAAAAACCCTTATGAGCTTGAGCAACACTAACACCCAAACAATCTGTTAATTATTAAGCTATTGTGTAAAAAAAAAATAAATAAATAAATAAAACGAAAAATCATATTTTCAGTTTTATGGCTCAACTTGGTCGATTAGGCCACGCCCTCTATACCTGTGTTACCATGGAAACGGTCGGTTCAGCGGTAGCTGAGTTGTTCAACATTACGGTTTTAAAATCCTCTCTTTACCCGGTTTAATACAAACTTTTCCCACTTATTAAATTTTACAGAGTCAGGTAGGAAACTTATAGTGGTCGGGTTTTTATTTATTTAATAAAATTTATTTTCTTTTGCATAACAAACAAGATTCAGGCTGTTCGGCGTTCATCTCGAACTTAGCTACTTTTTAATGTTAGCTAGCTTGTTTTGCGGTTCGCTTTTGAACTTACAAACCTGACGAGGTGGAAAAACAGAACCATGCTGTCGGCAACTCTTTGGCTGGATCGGACAATGAAGACGTACAGGTACACAGCGATGGCCACGGTCCAGAAAAAGCTGCTGGTGTTGGCGAAAGTGGACACCGCGCCTTGAACGACGCAGTCGAGCGAGTCGGCGCGGAAGAACCTCCACACTCCGAAAGCGTAGGAGACCGCGGACAACCAGTCCGACACCGACAGGTAAACCAGCAGCTTCCTCGGGGTTGTCCTCAAATCTGACCAAACCAGGTATGTGACGATGATCAGGGATGACCCTAAAAAAGACAGGGCGCAGGTACACAACACCACCACCTGCTCAGAGACGATCAGCTCTGTCCAAGTCCCGTTACCCGCCATGGTTCAGGGCAGACATCTGCTGCTCATGATCCCCATTCCGTTTAAAACACTCAGTCTGCTGAAATAAGGCAGCCAACAAACTTTTTTTACCCTGCTTTTAAGCCCTCCCTGCCCCTCTTTGCTCAAACCGGAACTTAAAGCAGAAGTTAGGTCAGCTGCTAACAGGCTTGTTTTTGTGTCTATTTTTGCCTTCAACTGTGACGGACAGCCTGTACAGCTGTGGCATCATCATGTGTCACACAGGAAACGTGACATTTAGCCAACACTGCCATTGATCAGGAACTGATTGTAGTAACATTGTCAATTTCACAGATATTGACCTAAATCTTGGCGTGGTAGTAGCTGAGACTGATCTCCAACATATATTCTGAGCACAAACGGATCGTAACAAGAGCTTGGTTTGTTAACTTTTTGGAGTGAACTCTGCCTGCCTGTTAGCAAAATATCATGTGAACCACAGGACAAATTTTAATGAAGCTTTATGGATGTACTTCAACAGCTGATTAATGTCCATGTTCAAGATGGCCGACTTAGCCAACAGAATTTGGAAGCGACAAAACTGGTATTATTTGGTCATTTTCACAGATATTGGGCTAAAATTTGATGTGGTAGTAGCTAAGAGTCCCACACAACACATAGTCTGAGGGCTAACAGCAAGATCTCACAATATCACACATTGTGGATAATGTTTACAACCATCGTCATCATAAGATGATCATATTTTAAAACTCTGGCTGTTTTATTTAAGGAATAGGCCTTTATTTTTAGGATACAGTGAATTTTATTACAGATTTTATTTACATTTATTCCAATACCATTTTTTGTAGCACTTCTCAACAAATAGGTGATCAAATATTGTGACCGTGGTTATTTAAAACAGAATAAAAACGAAAGATCATATAAGAAAGATATGACAAGATTATAATATGAAAACAGTCATTTAGATGGTTTTAATGATGAAGTGGCACTTGATGTTGCTCTTCCGCAGTTTTCTTAACAATATATTGTCTTAAGTTTATACAGTATGTGCCTCTCTGATTTGTTAACAGAAATGTAAACAAGTAGATAATATTCACAAATTCATAACTCCAAAGAAACAAGAGCAATATGCTGCTACACACACTGTCAAATGTCACTTTGCAAAAAAATAAGAAAAAAGGAAAAACAATAATTACCGTACATATGTCTCAGATTTTATCTTATCTTGTTAGTCAGCTTTGTTTGATATTTCTTTAAAGCTTGAGCCCCACATGTTCTGGTTTTATCTGCTTTTCATTCACACTTGTGGCTTTTTGCAGGTTTTGTGAAGCACAAACCTTTCTGAGGCAGGGTTACAAAAGAAAGCTCAAATTACTGGTATGTGACAGCTGGTGTGAGGTCATTGTTTAAATTTATAATCATTAAATATTGATCTCCAGTGATAACCAAAGGTACAAAGGCTAGAAATTGCACAGAACAAACATTTTGCTGGTCGAAAAGGGGTAGAGTTTGCATTCAGGAGGGATGATCCTAATCTATTCTTGTGAGAGAAAAGTTGAACATATCAAAAAGCCTAAAGTGTATTTAGTCTAAGAATCTGAAGTATTCACTTTTAAGCTCCTCTGTGAGTCAGAATTGATGGATGATGTTCAAATGTTGATCAATAAAATGATTAGGAATGCAGGTCAGGTTGCTAGAGAAAAGAGCTGTATTATATCACCGTTTTGCATCTCAAAGGCGATCCATCACATTTAGTTTTTAAAAGCGTCAGGAGCTCATTTAGTTAGTGAGTGGTGCTGCCTCAGGGGTCCTTTCAGCTAGTTATTAGAAGATAATTTGTCCCAGCACTGGTCAGAATTTTAATGAACATTTTAAGCTGATCTGTAGTTCCACAGTGTTAAATTTTGTCTGATAATTTTTCCTTTTTTGGTTTAAATTTTGATCCAATTTTTTATATCAAACCAGTTCATTAAGGGGACAATTTTCTGTTTCAGATTTTAAATTGGAGAATTAGAAATGCTAGCATTTTGCTGTAAAGAAATTTATATTAATGCTGTTGTGTAAGCTTGGCAAGAAAAGAAATCATAGTTTTTCTTTGGCAAATTATTTTGGGACATTTGTAATTTATTTACATGACAATTTATTGTAGTTTTCTTAATGAAATTTCACAGGAAAAAGTATTTTCTTACATCTTTCAGGGCTGCCGTAACAGCAGCACAATTAATGACATTTTTGAGTAATGTCTGCTTTGCTTTGTGTCCAGCAGCAAATAAATATTTCTTGCACTTTGTATTGTTGTATGTAAAGAGTAAAGTCTAAAAGGTTGGAAGTCCAGATTGCAGCAACCTCGTGTTGGAGTAGAGCTTTCCTGCTTCTGCATCGCTGCAGGTCAGGAAAAACTGCAATCCCCTTTAGTGTTTGCAGCAGTGCAGGGGAACATCTGTGCTTTTTCTGCAGACTGCAGCAAACACAACATCTGCATAGCAGTCAGAATAACATATGAACAGAAAATGCTGTTTAAATGCACACGTTTTCTTCATCAGAGTAACCAAAAGTATGTTTTTCTATGATTGCAACGTGTGTGTGACTTTTAATTGGTGTGCACCTGGTTCATCTACACTCATTAAGGCTGCTTTGTTTTCTTGGCAACATTATTTCAGGTGTCTTGGCGCTTTTACACACTGCAAAGTGGTTTGCACAACATTAGTCTGTCATAATTACAAAATGCATGCGTCATAAAAAACAAACAAATGAATTAGCCTTCATTTCAATTTTATTCCTTCTTTGTTATAAGAGCACTATGAACACATTAAGAAGCACTGGCAGACAAAATATGAAAATTAAATACTAATTTGCTGCCATCCAGAAAAAAGTGCTTATGATGCAAAATTATTATTTGATGACAACTAAACATGCATTTGCAACTGCAGATTAAAAAATAAAGCAAAGAATAGAAGTATGTAGTGATTTTAAGCTGTGCCATTTGAGCTGAATATTTTCAGTGAATTAAAAACAAAATAACTCAAGAGCGTTTTGTCAAACTGGTGCTGTATTTGATGAACAAAAGCATGCTGGGAGGTAGCGTTCAGTCACAAGATGGCAGCAGAAGATCATGAAACTTCAACATAGAGTTTTTGACCCAACTCTAAATGCTATCAGCTGTTCTCTGGATGCAGATTTCTGCTCCTCTTAGCATCCTCCATAGCTGGGATCCCAGGGCTTCTTATTGCGAAGAATTTCTGCGGCAGTATACTTGCTGATTGCTTCGTTCTCACTCCTCACAACAACCAGCTAAGACACTGCCAGAGAAACACCCACAGCAGCCGCGTGCACCCATCCGTCTGTCCACCTGCTTCTTCTCAGCCGGATCCTGGCTGCTCTTTCACGCACGTTTTGACCAGTGAGTCAGGCTCAGCGGACGCTTTCACTTCTGCTTCCCAGACATTTGCTGGAGCGATGCTTAGCAAACTGCTGGACAACCTACCAAAAAAAAAAAAAAAATACAAGAAGTGGGATGAAAACACGACTAACCGTGAATTGTTTAGTAAAGCATAATTTTGACCAGAATAGATTTCAGAAAAACTATTTCTAGACGTAACTCCTGTAACACACGGCGTACCAAGAAGTCGACACACGTCGCTGCTGAGGAAGTCACAACTTGTTTCCAGGCAGATTCTCGATCATCTTTAAACCTTTTGCGCAGCATCGCTTCACGTTCACATAACTTGGACAAACACAAACACCCCCAAACTAAGAATAGATCTTCCGTGACTCATGATTTTGCATCAAATGCTTGGTTTGATTTAATTCTTGACTTTGCGTGTGCACGCTTATATCTGTTCACTTGAGTACGGTGTGTGTCATGTACTTGAGGGACGATAAATAAAAGCCCCTGCTATCAGATGCGTCTTCTCACTGCAGTGCTATTTTAGGCAGGCTGTCCACTGTGGTCTCTGTGTTGACTCTGCCTACAGGACAACAAGGACATCAGAGACAGGCGTGCAGCTGCTAGCATAAGAAGGGACTCTTCAAGGAGTAACTCTTTATGTTTGGATTCAGTAGCAAGTTGTTTGTTGTCCCACACATCTGCTGTCGTTTTGCATCTGCAAATTCCAGAGCTTGATTTATGGTTTTTAGTCTTTGAATTTTATCTGATGTAAGAAAACTGTAGATACTTGGATAAAAGCAATGGGTGACCCTTATATGCAAATAAATGCTGAATATATTTGCTGAAGCTAATGCTATTTGTTTTATTTGTCAGCTTCTGTCAGACACACAAATGGATACAAATACAACAGATGTCCGCAGACAAATACAGAAGATCCTCTTGACCTGCTTTCAGCTGCCAAACAGCTGCATCTGTGTCCCTTTGTGTCTTTGCACCGAGCTAGACGCCGCCTTCACTGAGCACATGATGACAGGAATTCCTTCCTGCTTGGGCCTTGATGTAATCCTGAATACAGGACTGAGGCTTGCCAGTGAAAACACAACCCGTCTCGCAGAATGAATGCCTGTCTGTCTTATTGCTCCGTACAGCCGACTGCAGCAGCACCAGTGAGGCTCAACTTATTTAGTTTCCACAGAACGTGTCTCAGTCTGCACAAAACAAGCAAAATCAAAACATGTTGTGACTAATTTGTTTTACAAAGATTAATTCAAGGTGAGAAACCAAGCTGAAACATAACATGTATTATTGAATAAAGTGTAATTTTCAATAATTTTTTTTTTAGCTGACAACATGTTAAGAAAATTACATACATACCTGTTATCTAAAGGACAAATTAATTCAGTACTTCTTTCTGTTTGCAACTCAACTAAGCATAATGTTATAGAAAAGTAAAAGGGTAAAGAAAAATATTATTAATATGGATTTATTAAAATTATTAAAAACAGATAATTGGTTATCAAAATACTCATACATTTTCTCAAAAAAAAAAAAAAAAAGAACCCAATCTAGATTTAAAAGTGTTTTAAACAAACGGGAAAAATAAATGAAGATGGTCATTAGACTGACGTAGGAGCAGGTTGGCACAAATATGAACTTGAGCTTGAGGACTATCTGGATAAACAAAGATAGTTTTATTATGCAATCTACGAGTTGCGCTGATCTGTTTTTAGTTCACCCCAAAATATTCAGTGAACTGTCACGTAGTTTAAGTCCATGGCGAGTAAATTTCACATCATCCGTCTTTTTGGTTTGTCAAGCTGTACGTTTGTTCAAACGTGTTTCTTTTTCTGTTTAAAACTTTCCTCTAAACTGAAATGGAGTTCAAGGAGATGATTTAATCTCCTCCATGTACCGGAATATTTATCTCCTTTTCCGTGCTGCTCATTGTGTCATGATCATAAGTTGGGCATAACTGCATAGCTGTTAAATAACATAAATGCTGCTAAGAAAATGAAGGTTTCAACTACCAATATATTGATTAAAAAAAGAAAAAATATATATACAGTGTGTATATATATATATATATATATATATATATATATATATATATATATACAGTATATAAAACTGTAA
>JARVGS010000127.1:22871496-22896486 GCA_031762315.1 Hypsolebias antenori | reverse complement strand
AAAACAATTGCCAAGTCTTCGTGCGACTAGTTCGCTGTGGTGACCCCTAACGCAGGGAGAAGCCGAAAGAAGAAAAAGAAAAAAAAATAAAAAATAAAAAATTTATATCAAAAATCATCCATATACAGACCACTGAATAAAACAAACACATTTTGAGTTTGAGTTTTGAAATGGAAAATACGTCCATCCTGCATTTTGTTTATTATTGTCTTCGCAACACAATTCAGTTCAGTTCAGTTTGTTTATATAGCACCAAGTCACAACAGAAATCATCTCAGGGTCTGAACACAAACATTCATATTACGCAAAAGGTAAGTTAATAATATTATTTATCTGAGGAGCAGACTGTTTGCTTGTTGAAGACTGGAGTGCAAAGTTTGCAGAACTTATATAAAATCTTGTCTTTTATAAATAAAGTGAATACGGTATATGAAATGTTTTATTAGATAACTGGTTGAAAACACAAGTTGGTAGAAAGACGGCAAAGACCTCAGTTGGTGCTTTATGCACAAATGTATCTCCTACTTGATGATGACGATGGCTCTGAATGATGCACTATTTCTGCTCTGCTGTGACTGATCTTCCTGTTTGCTTTGGCACGCTGGTGGTAGACAAAGCCAAGCCGGTGTCCAGGGAGAACTGCTGGCTGTGGCTTTAGTGGAGGCCTGTTTTCTCCTCTGCACACTGAGCTCTGTGACTGACCAGTGTGAGGCCTTTTTACGTGGACTGCTAGCCGTTAAGCTTAGGCCTATTGTGGCTTCTCCATGGGCAGCATGCCTCTCCTCATCCTCACCGACTGATCAGCCTGCGTGTTTTTCTTTCCCCTGGAGCGGAAAAGCAAACTGGAGGACTTTTGATTCCCTGTGCTTTCCAGGCCTCCGGGTGCAGAAATAAGGACCATTGGCCTCACGTGTTTATGGGGGGGAATGTTGGCGAGGAGAGATGGTCCCTCTTTGTGAACTGGTGCTGGTTATGAAGGTGGTTGAGTGGTATGCCATCATTCCAGATGTCGTTGTCCAGGCAACATCATTAATAACTGACTCAGTGTATTCATGCCAACAAAAACAAGCATGTTAGCTTAAAGTGCTCTACGTTTACCCCCAGACAACACCTATGTAAGTGTTATGGTTGGTCATAAATTATAATTTACTGGTGAAAAAAAGACATCTGCAGTTAAAACTGTAATAGTTTTACTGCAGAGGCACCATAAACGTACAGCCTGCTGACAGTTTAAATTTATGTGGTGGACCTTTAGTGTGAATTCTTGTTGAAATGTAGGCATAGAGTTCAAGAGTGAGACACATTGTTGTGATGCTGTCCGCCAAACACAACTTTAGTTAAAACTGGAGAGTTAAAAGCATGGAGAGTGAGAGAATTTGGAACAATTTGGCTCAGATAAAGATTTTTTTTATTGTCAGTTTCATAGAGATGTGGTTTTGAATAGCTCCTGTTTGTGAATGTAGGATGACGGTTTACATTGTGTGTTTAAAGCTTAAACAAAACCATTCATTCTAAATGAGTCGGTATTTCCAAATAGTTTATTTAATTAATTTATTTTGGTATTACATGTACTCTTTGTTGACTTGAGAAATATATCTCCAAACTTCTGAACTGCTTTATTGTGTAGTTGTCAGCTTGATGAACCTCTAAATCTTCACTTCTGAAAGAACATCTGACATGTTCTTTTTGTGCCAGTTGTCATTTCATGGTGCGACCAAGAAATGGACAACTGAGTCCAGTCTGTTTTAGTCTGTAATGAGCTCCAGATGTTTAATTATGTTGCTTCAGTTAAAGCTGTTTTGTTGAATTTACTTGAAGTGAAAAATTATATTGCTCACGGCACCATTTGTGTATAAATAAACCGTTGGCCTTCATTCATCACTCTGAGCCTGAGTTTTGGGGGCAGAGTGGGTGAGTGCCTCCTGCAGACCACCTACATTATAATTAAGCATTATCCTCATTTGCTGTGCTGAGCATCAGGAAGTAAATACAGCACGTTTGAATATACAATACAGCATAAACGTCACATTCTTGATGCTAGACATGATTTGGATCATGTTCTTGAGCACAGAGGTGCAACGATTGGTTTATGGTTGCACTGACACTGGAAACTGGAAGGAGTTACTGCATGTTCTGTTATCCTGCTGTCATCTTCATCGTTCACTTGGCTTCTAGTCTTGTACATATGCTTTATATCTGCTGCAGTTGTGTGTGGTCGTTGTGAGTAAATGTGCAAGAGAGGAGATGGTATTGGCTCTTGTAGCCCAAAGATCTGCCACACTTCAGTCCTTGTTATTAAATGCTGCACTGTGTAAGCCGATGCCAAGCTTTCATATGTAGAAGTATTAAAGATATCTTTCAGAGCTTTCTCGTGCACATTAGTGTGGACTTCACAGTACTAATGTGCAATAAAGAAGTAATCCATGCGTATGAGACAAAACAAAGTTTGATAAGCAGTTTTTTATATTACACACGAAAAGTAAAAAAGCCAGGCTCCTCAGTTTGTTGAGTTTTATTGAAGCTGTGCACCCAGTGTGTCTCACTAGAGCCAGTTTCTTTGAGCCAGCCTTCAGCTGTATTCTCCTGTGTGTCCTGTCAAAGCTAGTGCCTTATGTCGTAAATGGCAAAAAATGATTTGCAGGCCGCAATAAAGAGTATTGTTTTGTTGTTTATGCTCTACAAAAAAAAAAAAAAAAGAGGTTTGCATTGACTCAATTGCTGCATCCCAGGTGGTGTTTGTGACTGCCCCCCGCCCAATCACCATTTCAGAGATTATAAAGGATGCCGCTAGATCGTTCTAGCTGTGCTGGTGCAGCATACACAGTCGTCTGGTTTGGTATTCTGTACCCATCAACACACTGTTCCAGCAGCATCAGGATTACACTTAGCACCATAGAGAAGCAGGAGTGGATGTTGAGGAGCATGAAATCATAAACAATGTCCATTATGTGAGTTTTCATACAAGCTATGTTATATCTTCAGTCATATTTGTCCAGAAAATAAGATGCAAAGCTCCGCTGATTGGATGTAGTTACAGAACTGGTCTGTTACTGATGTGCAGTTGTTTGTGCTGATGGGAACCACTGAACCTGGCTTTGATTTTTATCCACACCAATATGTCTGCTGCCCCTCGCCTCATTGTCTCCTCGTCTCACAGCACCAGGATTCCCAAAATATAAGCTGCTCCAGGCATCGCTCCTCTGAGCTGCTGACCAATGCCCTGTAATTGAAGCTACAGGGTGGTAATGATGATGCAGAGCGGCTTGCTTGGAGCCAGACTGAAGACTCATCTGCTGGCACCGTCCCCAAAGTCTCCCATTGGCCTTGATCTGAAACAGCTGACGTTACTGCAGCTCGCCATGCCTTTGTTTGATTCTCGAAAGGATCCGTTGTAAACAAAGCCCAAGCTATATTTGACTATAATTTTCATCATTTTGTCATGGTTCTGTTCAGTTTTTTTTATCTTTATTATACCAAAAGCAGTTTAAAAATAAGTACGGGGCCACAAAAGACAGAAATTTATTGATGTAAAGTCAGTGGTGTACCCAATGTACCGTACATGAAATCTTTTTACAAAAACCTTTTTGAACATTTGATGTCTAGCCTTTGCCATAGATGAGAAGAATATATAGACAGACAAGTTAATAGCAGACAAATGGTTTTTCACAGCTTGGTCAACAACTCCCCACAGCCACCTTTTATATAAACCTGAAACATTAATGTTAGGATCTACCTTTTTGTTTTCAGCGTGATAAAACATCAAATGTTTCATTGTATGAGCTGTCATCAGCTAAAAATACTATTTCAAAACTTAACGGATTTGTTCCTTCAAACTGGTTGGTCCTAATGTTTTTATTCAGGTGCACAGGTAGAAGAAGCTGATGAACAGCTTCTATACTGAAGCTGTTAAGACTCATAAATCCCTAACCAGCATAATCACTGTAACAAACAAACAAAAAAAAAATAAATAAAAAAGGCAAAATCACTGTAATTCCACTTTAATTGGTGATAAATGACTTATCTGTGCTGCTGATTATCCAAGCTGCTGATCTTATGCTGCTGATCTCATGCTGCTGTATTCATTCATACCCATCTACTCACTACAGGCTCATGTTCAGGCTGCTATTTAATACACTGCATTATATTACATTATTAGTGTTTAGTGTCTATCTTAGGTCTTTTAGCGTAATGTTTAGCATTTATTTGGCGCATATCTGTATACAGTATCTTAGATCCTTATACAGTATACTGTTTCTTTTTATAGTTTATGATTTTGCTATTTTTGGTTGTAACTGGGACCTTGAGTACACAATTTCGTTCCACCTCATGTATCACATGTGATTTGAATGACGAAGAAACTTGAACTATGAAGAAAACACTAAGAAACACTGAAATACAGGTAGTCCTTGACATACGACGGAGATCCGTTCTCACGGCGGCGGCGTAAACCGAATTTGACGTAAGTCGGAACATGCATGGTACGCAGCGTCATAAACACGGTTTTTTCAATGTAAGACAAAACCAGCGTACAGTCTGTACCTTAAACCTGTACAGTACTGTATTTCCAAGTGGTTAGCTAACACAGTACCCTACATATTATCAATTATTATTACGTTTGGGAGCCATAATGAAGGACAAAAAGAGTTAATGGCCTACCGGGATGGTGACGCCGTCCTCCTCGGTCCAGAGCGGCGTACAGTACAGTTTTCCTCCGCCGCTGCACCGCGTACCGTGTGTCCGACCGCAGGCTCTTCTCTTCGGACTCGGTCCATCCGAACGCGGCCTGCTGCTAGCTGGTGCGTCTGACCGCTGCTATAGTACATCCTCCGCCATAACAAACAGAGCTGCTAAGGCTGTAGCTCACGCCTTTCACCCGAAAACAACTTCCCCAACTTACCGCTCCCTGGCCCCCTTCCCCACAACAAGATGGACGCCAGAGAGCGGGAGTAGTCCACAGGGTCTTAAAGGGAAAGGTATTAACAACCCACACACAAAAGAAACGCATGGATTCCTGCGCGTATAACTCAAAATAAGGCTATTCAAAGTCAATAGGAGGTGCGTCGTAAACTCGAAACGTCGTAACTCGAGACCGTCGTAACCCGAGGACTACCTGTACTGTATATGATATTTAAATAGGATCTGGTTCCTCATTAATTAAACAGTTAAGTGCTCCAATACAATTAAGAGCGGCTGTGGCTGAGTGGTTAGAGTAGTAGTCGTCCACCAATACAAGAGTTGAGGGTTCGATTCCACCAGCAATCACATGCCGAAGTGTCCCTGGGCAAGACACTGAACCTGTCCTTGCCTCTGTGTGTCCCTTCGGTTTGTGAATGTGATAAAGCACTGATTAGTCTTTGTACAAATATAGTAGAGTGCTGTATGGATGGGTAAATGAGGACACAGTTTGTAGTATTAAGCGCTTTGATTATCTTGATAAGATAAAAAAAGGTGCATTTGTAATTACAGTATTTAAGCACAGTACAGTACATTTACCATACATTGTAATGGGTTTGGTGGCATCTTTTTTTACCCTTTAGGTAGGGCTTAAACGTCAATAAACTTTAACGTTTTTGTAGATCTGAAACTATTCCTGCCTCAAATTACGTAGCTGTGGCCCAGCAACTTCCCAGTACATGTACATATTTATTTGTTGGGGACTGCCTATTCTAAAGCATAGGAAGCATTTGGTGCTTCCAACTTAATGGCAGTGTGTCTTGAGTTTACCTGGGTCGGTATGGCAAACATTTTATTGCAGCCACTTGTTAAGTTGATAGACTTTTTTTTGATATGGTTATCATTCCTTTTTGATGAGTCATTGAATGTTACAGAAGCACAGCATATTTTTTCCATTCAATCTTTATTTAGACAGGTTAATCCCATTGAGTCTCAAGGACTCATTTACAAGAGAGACCTGATTTCAACAAAGAATGATGACGACAATTACAACGACAACAATAGACAATCATAAAAGAGGCATACAGATTTTTTTTTTTTAATTTTTCTTTAGAAATTAAAATAAGATGGCAAAAAAGTAGCAAAAACTGCTAGACTACAATGCGAATGTAGAAAACTAAAAACAGGAATATTATGGAGAGCATCTTAAAAAGGGAATTTGTTTGTTCACTCGAATTTTAAGTTATATTACTGCAAACAGCATGAATGAACAGTATTGTAGATGACAAGCTTTTCAACACTTCATTAATCTGACAGTTGATAGATTTTTTTTTTATATACTGCATATATTTTAAATGAATGTGGAAAATATATTTGTAGGCTGACCTCTGAGAAATCACACTTATTTGTCTGCACTCTTTGTTTTTCTTTTACTTTCTTGGGGGAGGGGGCACCAAATCTCCCAACTTTAAAGTATTAGTCTAGACTTTTATAAAAGTGATTGTTGTGTCAATGGTCTGTGTCACTTTGCTGCAGTGTCAAGCCAACCAAGACAATACCAAGATTTACGCTATGGTAAATGGACTGTACTGTTCTCATATATAAACTTTGTAGTTTTCAGCATTTTGAGTATCTTGAGGATAGATACAATCTATGTCCTCATTTACCCATCCATTTTACTTAAGTAAAATTATCACAATATGTTTGTGTGTGTGTGTGTGGGGGGGGGGGGGGTGTAAACCTGAAACTCCAGATAATTTCTGGATTTATCTGTTCTTTTGTTAATTCGGCAATAAATTTAAGAGAGTCTTGTGACTGCCCGCAACACTTAAGCTTAAAAACAAAGAACTATTAAAACATTAAAATGTCATAACAGTACCTAATTTCAGACACTGGTTTATAAAGATGGTGTTTACATGAACTACTGTATAAATCTTTTATTAAATGTTTAACTTCAGCCAGGCCATCCCATTCAATCTATAATCCAATCTATTATACTTAATCTTTCCTATCTAACAGACATTTGACTGTTGGGTAACAGAAACTTGTTGATCTTGTCTGTCTTGGTTGGCTTGACTTTACAGCAAAGTGACTAAGGAAAACATGACTATACAGTCATGGTTTTCTACAGTACAACTCCACACTTTAAATTAAATTAAGATTTACAAGGTAAATGCATCATGATACATTTGACTTTACCAGCTCCAAGTCTTAAGAACATCATGACATGTTTTCTAGTTTCAGTGTAAATCTGCTGTATTTTTGTATGTCAGGGTTTAGAACGAAGTGTTTTTACTGAGAATCACATGAGAACAAAGGCACTTCAGTCACAGGCCTGAAGCTAATCACTTGTCCACCATTTAAGTAGATAAAACTGTTCTGAACTTCTTGGTAAATGTGAACACGAACTATATTTCTTGTAATGCTGATGTAATTACAGCTGACATTCACTAATGAAATAACTGTCTAATGTTGGGTTAGTACAGATTTGATGGGTCTAAATAAGGACAGAGTTTGTTGATTGTCTTTTGTGCTTTTTTAACCCTTTAGGTAGGGCTTAAACATCACTCCTCTCACCTTGGTGGCCTGTGTTAGACACAACCATCCAGTTGATTCTCAGGCTGCAGGAGCACGGTGGAGGAGAAGGTCTAAGGCTGACTACTCCCCCCATTTGTCTGTTGAGGAGGGGGGGAGGAAGAAGAGGTGGGTGAAGGAGGAGCTGCTAAAACTAACTGGAGCATGGGGCAGAAGGTCCCAGGTGGCATTAAAACCATTGACATGCGGGATCCGGCATTCAGCCCCCTGACTGTGGAGCTGCAGGCCCTGAGTCACACCAAGCCATCTCGACTGGATCTGCTGCTGGACATGCCACCTGCTGGCCTGGATGTCCAGATTCAGCACTCATGGAACAATAATGACCGCTCCCTCAACGTGTTTGTCAAAGATGACAACAAGCTGGTGTTTCACAGGCACCCTGTGGCACAGAGCACAGATGCCATCAGGGCGCGCATTGGCTATACAAGAGGACTGCACGTATGGGAGATCAACTGGGCAATGCGACAGCGGGGCACGCATGCTGTAGTTGGAGTGGCTACAAGTGATGCCCCACTGCACTCTGTGGGCTACACGGCTTTGGTAGGCAGCAACGCCGAGTCCTGGGGCTGGGACCTGTGCAGAAGTAAACTCTACCACGATGGCAAAAATCTGCCAGGAAAAACCTACCCGGCCTTCCTCGAACCTGATGACACTTTCATAATCCCAGATTCCCTCTTGGTAGTCTTGGACATGGATGAGGGGACTCTTGGTTACATAGTGGATGGACATTATCTTGGTGTGGCGTTTAGAGGACTTAAAGGCAAAAAGCTGTACCCAGTTGTGAGCGCCGTGTGGGGACACTGTGAAATACGAATCCGGTACATAAATGGACTTGACCGTAAGTATAACATTTTAAATGTTTTAAAATGTATTCTGTGATGAGCTGCTGTCAAGATGTGTTAGTTAACTTGCGAGAGGCTTTAATAATGCAATAAACAAAGTACACTAGTGTTTTTTTGTCCACATCTAAAGAGGACTCGTTTTAGCAGAGTAGCTTTTATTGTATTTGTATGACTGTCTGGCTGTTATGTAAAACAGTGCGTCATAACACCACGTTATCCTTATTCTTGCTTTGCAGTTTAAACTGCATGGACATTAACATTTGACCTCCTATTTTAAAGGTCAAATGCCATTTATGAATTAAAGAAAGGCCCAGTAAGGGAAGATCTCAGTAAACTGCCTTACTTTTCACAGTAACTAAACTTTGACTTGTTTAACAAGAATAAGCAGCTTTACAACAAATGCCGTTTAAAAACATGCTTTCATTCTCTGAGATTATTGTTAAATAAGTATAAATTAATGTCTAGTTAATGGTGAAAACACGGGTGTTCAGCAAGGAAACAGAGGTTTTTATCAAACCAGCTCATTAGATTATGTTCTGCTCAGATTCCTTGACCTACTTTGCCTGTTTCAAAGGAAGCACCACAGATGACGTACTTGTACACGCCAGCTTCAGCGTGACATGATGATTTGTCCAGCCGCATGCTCAGTCTGTTAGTCCTATCTGTGGTTCTACAAATGTAGCTCCTGGATGTGACTAAACTCTTGTAGCTCTGAGGATTTTATGAATACCTTAGATACTGTTCAACTCTTCCTCCTAGTCATCAGCAAAAGTAGTGGGAGCTTTAATCAGACAGTTTGACAAATACATCTGAAGCTGTTAAAAACTTTTTTCCGGAGTGTCTTCGGCTTCTCATCTGCCAGCATCAAACGGATGCAGTTTGGCCTCCTCTGATCAGCACCCTGCTCTGCTGCAAGTACACAACGTGTTGTAGGTGAAGGAAGTAAATGACTGAAATAAATGTCAGGTTCTTAGTTTTTCTGCTGTTATTTTTTTTTATCCTCAGTTTTTATATTTCTGATGAAAATAGTAAATATTTTCATGTCATGTAGGAAAGTTGCATGTGTCCCAAACACTCACCTGTGATTTCTTTCTTATTTGCATAATCAGCTTCTTAAAAAGTCAAACTTTTGAAAGCCTTTGTGGTGACTTAAATGATTACTGGTAAAACCAAATTGACTCAAGTCCAACACAAAGTTTGAAAAGTGCGACACTATATTTTCTTAAAGTAATTTTTGTTTTGATTGTCCCTACCTTTTTAAACAAAGATGAAGCATTACATTATGAATACCTTTTCTAAATCTATTTTGCAATTGGACATTTACATACACTTGAAACAAGGCTGTCAAACCGTTTCCATACCTCACCCCCTCTCCCTTTTTCTCTCCCCCTAGCTGAACCCCTCTCACTGATGGACCTGTGTCGGCGTTCTGTAAGGGTGGCTTTAGGAAGAGACCGTCTGAGTGAAATCCATAGACTACCCCTGCCAGCTTCTCTCAAGAACTACCTTCTCTACCAATGACGACAACGCTGTCACAACAGGCTCAGCTCTCCTTTGTTTCTCTCTTTCTCTGGGATCGTTGTTGGGTTTAACCCGTTTGGCAGCATTATTCAAGTCTCCATGACTGATTCAGCATGTATACTTCACCGGCAGTGGGTAGACTCTGAGTTTCTTATCCTGTTTTTAAGACTCGTTGCAGTTGTATTCTCTAACTTTGTAAAATCAGGAATCACTGAGCACTATGCACACACACCATCCAGCTGTCACGCTGACAGCCACCTCCAGTTTGTAGGTCCAAGTGGTCAGTGGCTCTGCTGTGATCTCCAGACTTGATCATTGATGCATTCCTGTCTTGTAGCTTTTTGAGTTTAACTGATCTACTCCCAACAATTCTGAGGTGAACGCTGAACTTTTAACGACACAAAGGTGCACTGCTCTTATCAGACCACAAGATGGAAGCACACTCAATGGCAACAGTGCTTCGTCTCAAATTGAACATTATAATAAAACCCTGTTTTTAGAAAATATTTTAAATGGATATTGCACAGAAAAGAGACTCTGATCACCCAGCAGAGAGCTTTTTAGTACGATGTGGATGAATGCACTGAAGCGTCTGAAGAGCAGCACCGACCACTCACCGCACTATCAGGTTTCTGTGACATGGAAGTGTCCCATCACATCATCAGCATTCTTTTAACCGAAAGATGTCACTGTGATTATTTATAGCATGCATCTGCAGGAAACTTCTCTCAACAATCACTTTTTTTTAATGTCCTTTTTTTTTTTTTTTTTAATGCGGTAGATTTCAATCACATGCTGTTGAGGAAGAGTTTTTAAATTCCCGGAGTCTCTCCAGTAATCGAGCACTGGTTTGCACACATTGAACCAGAGATGGAAATGAACCAGTGTAATTATTGGTTGACTCTCGGCTCTGTTACCTGAGAACCATAAATGTTTGTGCTTATGAAATTAATATGAGACAGGAGGTTTGGGAAGCAGGCTGTGTTGACATAGCAAACTTTGGTTTTAAAGCACCATAAAAACAAGGTGCTGCCCAAATGTTGTGAAAGAAGGCCAGACCAGCAACATTTTGTCATTTTGTCAAATGCTACATCCTAAACTTCAAAGGTTTTAAATGTTTAAAAGTGACACATTCAGCACTCGGCTGAATGTGAACACAGTGCTACACCTCTTTGTTTTTGCTTGCAACTTCCACTTGATTTGTATTCCTTGTTGTAGATTTGTTTCTAAGTATCTATTAAAGTTTATTTCAAATTATCTGTGCGTTCCTTGATATTCTGTCAAGACGTTTGCTCAGGTTTCCAGTAAAACATCTAATCCCTAGATTAAATCGTGCAACATTTACCTGATGTGCACATGTGGTTTGAGCTCAAATGTGTTTTCACACTGAAAACTTAACTTTTACAGCATGTTTGCCATGAAGATTTTTAGGTTCATTTGGTGTGAATGGTTACTAAACATCAAATGTAAGCTAAAATTTAAAATGAATGAAGTGCAAAGCTATTCCTGCAGTGGGAGGAGTGGTTTACATAATTTAACAAAGCTGACAGCTTGGTGAATCAAAAGAGGGAAATGTGTGAAAAACTAATGTAATGCCACCTTTATTTCACGACACATGCATGTGTAGAAGTGCTGCACAAGCAATGAAACACTCAAAAGTAATCATTGGATCTACACCTGATTAACTTTTGAAATCTACATGATTCAAGATGACCAATGTTAGTAAATGCTAAAATGGCTGCAGCTCAGCCAGACTTACAGATAGAGCTTATATTTTGTGTAGATGTAGCTGAGTTGATTTGATGGCCGACCTCTACAGAGTACAAACTCATACATGATGCAAAGTTTTGACCAAAATTCCTAAAACTCATCATTTTTTCAGCTCAAGATGATTTCACTTTAAAACTGACACGGAAGGCAGTGCTAGGTTTTTTTAATTGTGCAATTCCTAATCTGTGATTTATCAGTTTAAACAACTTGAATATTCATTTCTCGTATTCTATGTTGAGAGAGTTGAAACTTTAATGTGACATCACACCAATGTGGCCCAAACATCATCTGGAGTGATCAACCTTTCATGATGATGTCATCAGTCAGGAAGTGACCCTGTGCCAACCTGCTGGGACTGCTGCTGCTAGAAAAGTGCAGCATCAGGGACTGATCCCAAGTCAGTTTGTTGGAAATATGAACTTTGGGCTCAACTATTAACACATCTTCATTGTGAGCAATGTGTTCTTGTGTTGGTTCAACAGGTTGAACCCTGACCATGCTTCCCTGGAAGTTATTCACTTTTAAGACACATTTATTCTTGTCACGGTTTTAATTTGTTTTTTGTTTCCTTAAATTTTATCATAAATATGTAACTTGTATCCTGCATGCCACCTTTTATTAGATGTTTACATTTAATAGGGTTTGCCTGCAAGCATTCAACCTAAAAAGCGTCTCCTTGGTGACTTCCTGCAGCCGTGGTAAATTATTCCTAATTTCTAATCTGCCTGTTCAAGACAAAATGCTCAAATTAGGTTAAAAAAGAGACTTTTATTGTTTTTGTTCTCCCAGAAATAGATGCTGGTTGGTTTGAGTCAGAAATAAATGCAGACCACATAAAAAAAAATCTTAACTTTTTTCACAGCAAGATAGTTTTTTTTTTGTCAGGACTTGTAAACCAAACTAGAGATTTTGCTTGAGCTGCACATTTTGATATAACCAATGTAAGCTAGTAAGAAATTTTTTTTTTTAATTATTTTGACCCTAATCTAGAAGAAACAGATCTGACCTTTGTAGTGAGGATTCCTCCTCAACATTTTCAGAACATTTACTCTGTAGTGATGAAGATGATTTTCCAATAGCTGGACGTGAGCGTGCACAGGGGTTAGTGATCACGTGAAACCTCTAAAAGAATTATGTTAAAACATGTTTTAGTTCTGTACTATCCAGGCAGCTGATAACAAAATGAATCTCGAGGCCCCAAACTATGCCTACAAATAGTACAGAGCCTTGTGACAGTCAGCGGGGTGACGTGTCAGTTTGTTGCTGCAGGCCTGTGACCTCTCTAAAGCAGGTCAGAGGCCTTGAAATACCGCTAACACTTGTGCATTTGCCTTGCTGGTGGATGTTACCACCTTCAGGGAGACAGCAAACTAAAATATTTTACAGAGGGAAAGCAAGAGCCAAGCAGTCAGTTTTGATATATATTTCTTGTATTTATTATTTTTTATGAACTTGAGAAACACAGGAATGCAGCCAAAATATTTTATTATAGCAAGATATACATGAGTGAAAGATATTAAATCAATTTTACAGTTCGAAATGTTAAATTTTATTTGAACATGTTGGAAAATGCATCACAACTTTGGTTCAGGCTTCATATGAAATATGTGCTTTTGATGGAAATGCATTATCAACAGCACATGACCCATCGAGATAAGTTGTAATATCACAGGCAGGGCGAAGTCAGATGGATGTGAAGGTTTTCAACATTAACTGTTGAGTCAGAGTGCATACTCTGTGTCATCTGAGACGTTTTAATCCTTGCAGTTTATCTTTTTCACACAAAGCCTGGGATTTCTTGCAGGAGCTGGAGAAAAAAAGACAAGAGATTTCTAAACGGGACTAAAATGCAACTTGAGACTCAGCTGGACACACACAAGACTCACAAAGTTAAGAGTAAAATGGGTCATTTTAAAAATACACAAGGAAAAAAAAGTGGCTTAAAGAGTAGATGAGTATGACGGAATCACAGTTTTCTGTACATTTCTTGCCTGGTCACTCGATGTCAGCATTTGTAAAGCCTAAATATGACAAGTCAACTACTTAACCAAAATCAAATGAAAATATTAGGACTAATTTGTAGAAAAGATATTCCCTCATAACTAATATTTTCAGACATTTCATGCATCAAAATGTTAGCAGCATGTTCCAGTTCTTTAGCTGAGTGTCAAACATATCAAATACCATATTTTACAGCATATAAGTCGCAATTTTTTTGCATAGATTCGACGATCCTGCATCTTATATTTCGACGCAACTTATATACGTTTTTTTTTTCATTTTCATAATGCAAATTTTTGACTGACGCTTTAAATTTCAAAGAACTGCAACAGTGGGTCCTCCCGTGTGCACTCACTTCATTCAGTTAGTGGATGGATGGATGGCGCCGCCCAGGTGAAATGAAGCTGTTTTGACCATTAAATTGCATTTGTTAAGGAAAAGTTAAACAGAGCCACACCTTTGCTATAATGATGAGCAACTAAATGATTGTTTTTAAGTGTTAATCTTGTTGAATTTCAAAGAACTGCAACAGCGCGTCCTCCGGTGCGTGCTTGCTTCACTCTGCTGGTGCAGGCGGAGGAACGCTGGAGAGCTTGAGTCTCCGGCGCGATGGATGAATGGTGCCGCACTGTCCAGGTGAAATGAAGGTGTTTTGACCATTAAATAAATGCATAATAAACGCAACAGGTCAGAGTGACGCATAATAAATGCAACTTATACACTGAAGCAACTTATATACAAAGTATGTTTTTTCCTCTTCATGATTTTTTTATTTTTATTTTTTTTTTTTGGACTGGTGCAACTTGTACTCCGATGTGACTTATACGCTCAAAAATACGGTAGTTGGGCAGCTGTTTTCTTCACTTGCATAAAACTGTATCCTCTTTGGACCTTAAACCTCTGAAACATATGAGTTGGTGAAGTATTGTGTTGATTAAACTGCTCATCTTTTATCATTTCCTGGAAAACTAAAGTGCATCCTCTTTCACTTCTAGGGTTTTACGTATTTAGGGCATAATGATGATGGTCTGGTCTTGACCAGATTCTAAATTTGTTCAAATCTAATTTTGTTCATCAAATCATACAGTAAATTCCATCATGTCATTACTTATTAAACAAAAAGCATGCCGAAAATGGAAACACTGTTGAAAACTTACTGCTGCCATTTAAGAGGTCTTTCAGGTAGGTCTCTCTTGTAAATGAGTCCTCGTGGCTCAGTGGGACTAACCTGTTTAAATAAATGTTGAAAGAAAGAGGAGAAATAGCAGCAGAAGCTGCCAATCGACTGCACTGACTCATCAGTGTGAGCACTTCAGTGAGCGCAGGACGTTTTGACAGTTTGCTGCTCCGGAGCACACAGGTGTGTAATAGTACAATGCCAAGAAGGAAAGACATCAGCAATGCCCCTAGGGAAGCAGCTGTTGTTTATCAGTCTGTAGGTTAAAGGTCATTTCTAAACAATGAGAAGTTCACCATTCGACAAAGAACGATTTCTCATAAGTCAAAAACATTTAAGACAGCTGCCAGTCGCCCCAGGAGCGGATCTCACCCCAAGGTCAGACCTTACAATGCTCAGAGAAATTAGGAAGAAAAAAAAAAAAAAGAAACAAGAGCTTTGACTCAACCTCTATTTTATTAAAGTAAAAGTTTGTGATTAGACAATAAAAAAATCTGAAGGAAGCTGCTTGAAATGGGTGTCAGGAAACACACTGGATCAGGTAACAGGACAATGACCCCAGACACAGCAGCACATCTACAACAAAACAGCTGAAAAAGGAAAAACATATAGAATTTAGTTTTGTCACACAATATTTTACCATTTTGTCTTTGTTTTGGTTTAATAAATAAGAACATGCTGGAATCGAGAATTGAAAAAGGGTGTACTTTTCTCCTCATGGTTGTATACAGTATAGTGGTGCAAGAACATTCCTCTAAAATGTAGCACATCAAAGACACGATTTGGCAACGTCAAACTAAAGAAGAGGAGCGGTTCATAATTTTACAGGTTGGATCATTTACGCAAGCTTAAATTAGATCAGTCATGTTGGCATGGCAGAAGGAAACGACACCGAATGCTTGTTACGCAAAATGGGACCCCATTGCTGGCTCTGTCAAAAATAATAAACACAAATAAAAATGAAAACAATTCTGAACTTGACACAAAACAAGCTAATTTCCAGGGTTAGATGTGTCATGCCAATGCAGCAGGAATCACTAAACAGTTCTAAACAAAGCAAAATGCAAGTGCATCATTTTGAAGAGGTTGTTTCTCGTAATGACGCGGTTTCCACTGACAAACAAGGTGTTATCAAGGTGAATGTGCTGCTTGATTACCTGTAGCTTTAGCTGTAACCTGTGCATGGGAAGCTGGCTGATTAAAAAGTTTTATGTCTGTGATAACAGACAGTAGCTGGAAGTCGTTTTGTTTCCATTTACAACTTGAGTCTGTTAATTTGTAACTTTCCAGTCATTAAAAAAAAGCAAAGCTGTTTTTAATTTTATTTTTTAAATTTTCATCTTATTCCCAAACTAATTCCAGGTAGACAAACAGTTTAATGGAAGTCCTCTACAAGCTGATATGTCAACATGAGGTAATAAAGGGTAAGAGATAAGCACACAGTTCAGCGTGTACTCTGGAGGCGTGTGACTGCCCCTGCAGTATTATTATCCATACATCAAAGAAGACCGTTACGTGGCTGTAAATGCCCATAGTACTCGTTCTGACAATTAAAATATAAACTCAAATACCAAATAATAAATGTAGCATAATAAAGCAAAGAAGGGCCTTGATGATGCACGTTTGTAAACTTAAAACAATATGGAAATTTGTATTTGGTTGATTATTTCTTTGTTGCAGCTTTGCTTCTTGGCAATACATTTTTTTTTTTTGTCCTTGGAAAACCTGTTTCCCTCCCCTGAAGTGGCGCCATATTTGTGAGAAAAAATACATTTGCGAACTGAGAGGCAGAGTTGAGAATGCAGGTTATGTCTATGAGAAATTTGACAACTCTTTTCTGCCAGTGAAAAACAGCTCATTCTTTTATTTGTTGTTGTTTGTTGGATGATTGAATTAGTTTGTAAAACAAGATGAGGGAATTGTTGGCACACTGGCAACTTACGTTTCTTAAAGTGACAAACAGAAGCTTAAGTAGCATGTGGAAGAACCATACACAGCCTGGTTCCTCCTTCTCATGCTGTTCACCAGCTTTGTCACGCACCGCTGAGATCGCGTCCCGTTCTTCATCCAGCATCTGTCGTAGGTGGGTCAGTGTGGTTGTGTTGGTCACTTTGGAAGGAACAGCACGCCTAAGCTGGTCCCACGGACATTCACTGGTGATGAGAAGATCCTGGCATGGTTGCAACCCACATTCTCAACTCTGCTGCTCGACCCCCAAATGCATTTTCTAAACCAATATGACAACTTAATATGATTTATTGCAAAGAAGCAATATGTTACAACAGAGAAATAATCAACCAAATACAAATATTACTTTTTGTGCTGTATGTGTAAGATATATATTTTAAAACACACCATATTCACTTGGACAACTTGTTCTAAAACAGCCCAATACATTTTGAAATGTCTTGCTGGCACCAAATTCATACTGCGTACATAAACAGCAAGTTACAAACATTTTCAGATGAGATTTGTGGATCAATTCACAACAAAATTGCAAAATTTGCTAACTGTCATGTTGTTCCTGCATCTTGATTTATTACTCAGATTAATAAAACATTGTAAATAAATAATATTGTTATAATATTGTGTTAATTCAGTGTGTCATTCAGAGCTCCGGATTTTTCATTTGTCCCTAAACTGGTGAAAGTTAGCAGTTCAAAGTCTTCGGTTGTTTTTTTGAATTTGTTGCTGTGTGCTCTCATTGTGCAACGCTCCGCAAAATGCCAAGGTGGCGTAACGTACGTGCTTACGTCATAGACAACACCCCCGTGCGTCCCTCCTCCGTAAAGACGTTACGCACTCTTTATGTCACCTCGTCGCTCCGCCGGCTGGGACTCAGAGAGGGAAATGAGCTTCAGGTCACCCAGGCTGTAGAGCTTTTACTTTTGATTGAACACGGTTTTAACACAAAGCTAGTAAGACCATGGTGGCTGTTTAAAAAAACAAACAAACTAAAATGTCACAAAAAGACACGCTGCTGCATCTCTTCGCCGGGGGGTAAGTCACTGATTTTTTTTTTCTTTTTTAAAGATGCTTACAACGTTGAATGGCTAGTTTTTAAGGTGGAAACAAAAATCAAATGCAAGCGGCGTGTTACCTTTTCTAAACAGCTATTTAAAAAATATTAATTCGCTGAGCTAATTCCAATCTTTGATCCTCCAGACAGAAATGTAAATGTTGGCTCGCGTTAGCGCAGCACGAGCTTCCGACCGCTTAAACACATTTCTTTTACTAGTGTCAGACTGATTACTAGTGTTTGAAATAAATAAGCGTGACAAAAAAAGCAACGTTTATGTCCCAATATACATATATACATATATGAAATTTAAATTCTTGACCCTGGTCAGGTGGTGTTGAACAGAAACCGGCCGGCTTCTGATACACGATTAACCTCCACGCGGAAGTTGGCTAATCCTCCATCGCTGCCGCGGCTAGCTAGCAGGCTAACACCTGCATCTTGTAGCGATAGTGCTGGTTGGTTCTTTGTTGGGAGGGACTGCGCTATGTCTTATTTAATACGTGTTTAAAAAAAATGACGCGTATTATGGTTAAAAAAAATGATATTAGGCTTTGCCTATGTACATCACTGTGACTAGATGTAGCCCTGATGGGTATAGTTAGCTGTTAGCATGTGGATGTCCTTCACCGTTATGCAACCCTGTACAGTCACGTACCGTTACTGCTGATACCAGCAACTCAACACCACACCAAAGTATATTAATTTATATACTCTTGGTGATCCATAATAAAACCGAGGGATCATTATAGTATTTTATCACTAAAACTACATTTGTTACAGTTTCGGTTTATAATATGTTGCGTCACTTACCCTTCAAATGTTATGGGAACCGCAGATTTCATCAACCTAATTTTAGCAAAACCAGGCTTTCTGTCCACTCTTTATAGAATGCATTTTATTTTTTTATATGTATGGAATTTCGATGTACAAATGCACACACACACAATTGTGAGATTTTATTGTATGTTGTACAAATGTGTCTTTCTGTAGTTATTGCTATATCTTACAGAGATACAGTGGGCACAGCTAACCAAAAAGTTAGCTTTTCTAATACTTAATGACTAAACAGGTAAAAACAGGCTTGTGAATTTTCTTATCAAACTTAACACTGGCGAAACCTAATTTAGTGAAAGCTTTTTCATTCAACCTTTATTCAGGTTAGTCTCTGAGTCACGAGGACTCATTTGCAGGCGAGACCTGTAAAGTTAATTCCACTACCGGTTTCCAAAGTTAGTGAAAACGCTAATCCTCTAACCAAATAATTAGTTCCGGTGTTAGTGGAACTGTGCCCAGAGATCATATTGGAAGACTAACGCTTGAATGTAAATTTTAAGAAAAGAAAAGGATCAGACAGCTTTGTCTGTTCTTGAAGGACACTGAGTAACTAGTCTGGGAGGAGACATGTTTCCTGTCCAGACATTCAGTTGGAAGAACAGTTAGTCTTAACACAACCTTGAAGCAGAAAAACAGTCGATGTTGTCCAAAATTCGTCTGTTTTATCTCTGAATATTAACTTTTTACCACAGTGTAGTTGTGGCTTCTATATAGCCAGTATTTACATCGATAACAACTTGTCACCACATTATCAGCATAGCTATGTTTGCATGTTTTTTGTAAAATCTAAAAAGTATAGTTTCTTTTTCTGAACATTTTCCACAATTTAACTAAATATTTGGGTTTTGTGTTAGTTGATGTTTCACCTTGTCCTTTAGAGATGACTTTAGGCTTGTTGAGGTTTGTTTGTGTGCAACATATGTGAGAGTTTTATTAACTAATTAATTGCATTATATGTAAATTTTGAAAGTGCCGTTTTAAAACATTTCTCAGTCGCAAAGCCATTTCCATGTGCAACTAGAATGTCTGTCTGAGTTGGAGAAGCAGACATGTTGGGTTCAGTTAATTTTTTCCCACTGCAGAGCAAGGAACGCATCTTTGACCATAACTGTTCACTTATCTTTATCTGTAGCTCTTAAAACTGTGTTGATGGAAAAACACATTCTTCAGTCAAAGCTTCAATGGCTAACTCACATTTTAAATACCCCAGTCGTCATAATCTTTCTGTTTGTGTGTTCAAATTGCAGATGCAGTGGTACAGTGGGAGCCATCGCGACCTGCCCGCTGGAAGTGTTGAAGACACGGTTTCAGTCCTCTGGCCTCACCCTGCGGCCTGTCTTCCAGGTCCAGCTGGGCACCCTGAATGGCACCGGGGTTATCCGACCTGGGACGGTTACACCTGGGCTGCTACAGGTCCTCCGGTGAGACGATTCTCTGAGTTGTTGAGCAACGTGTGCTGTATGTATGGGCTTTCCTCTGAGACATAATTTTCTCCCTGAAAACAGAGGGACAAAGTGTTCCTTCCTGACAGCTGGTGCATTCTGATGTTTATCTGCACTGACAAATAAGGAATAACATTGTTGTTTGCAAACAACTTGTCCATTTTGCATTAGCATCCTACCTATGCTATCATTAAAGTATGACAGAAGAATAATCCTACGTTGCAACTGTTCATAAAATCCTGCTCAATTCTTGAATTTGGTTCTTGGAAATACTTTATGTTGCTCTCTGTTTTCATTCTCCCCAAATCAAGGACTCTTAATCTGGTCTTGCATAAAGTGAGGATTAAGTGCACAGTGTCCTGCCCATATTTAGTGCTCTCAACCAGCTGTGACATCTTTTTTTTCCCACTAGTCTCTAAATTTTGCTCAGACACATCACTGTGATGTTCCTAAAACCAGTCCCTTGAGCATGCATCAGGACGTCCCTTAAGCTGGTTGCTAAGATTGCTTGATAAGGAGTAGAAACAGTTCCTCATGGTTGAAAGAGGAGGAGGAAAGGATTTAACCACGGTGCTGGGTCAGTGTCATGTTACACTCAGATCACAAGGCTCACGAACTAAACTGGTCTAGACTGGTGTCAGCAGCTGTTGTGAAAATATAAAACATGAGCTTTTGACGCTGCAGAACAATATTTGTCCAATTTCAGGTCTTGTGCCTTGTTTTTGTATAATTTAGCTTAGCTGCTTCAAATGTACAATACATTTTCAGGGTAGGAAAGTTTTATTTTCTGTGCCTGCAGACTGGTCATAACGTGAGCATGGAAAAGGTCATTGTGTTCGTCAAGCTCGTCAGAAGAGGTGTCTTGAATTGTGACAGAGGAGTGGAGTCCATGAACCCTGCTTGACCAGTGTATGACACATTGAGTTAAAGGAACCAACTCCAGTCTTACCCCTCCCTCTGCAGAGTTCCTGCCAAAGAAGACAATGGTGTTGCAAGTGAGGGTCGCTTCCCACTAAGAGTTAAAACCCTTCACTCTTCTTTGGGGGATGTGGCTGGCGTGACATGCCAAACATTAATCAGGGCACTAAGTTCAGTCCAGAATCCAGTGAACTCAGCTGATGTAACTCTGGGGAGGGTTGCAGCAAATATCTGCCTCCTGAAAGGCATCTGATATGATGCTTCTAACAAATATAAATAAATCCTATTGTATCTTAACAGTTTGATAAGTATTTCACTGTTTAATGGTGGATGCTTTTGTTTCAGATCAATTCTTGAAAAAGAGGGTCCAAGTTCCCTCTTTCGTGGACTGGGGCCAAATCTTGTTGGTGTTGCCCCCTCAAGGTATAGAAAAATAATTGTTTATTTTATTTTCACATTTTCCTTTTTTATTTTTTATTAATTTTTTTTGGACTGGGATCTATTACTCTGAAGCTGTGAGACAATAAATTATATATATATATTACTCTGCTCTATAAACAGGAAGTGACTGCGAAGACAATGACGCATATCTCAGTACAAAGTTTTGAATGAGCTGTTTGTCAGCATGAGTAGGACTGTGTAATTTGTTACTCAATAAAGCATCAGAGATGAATGTTTGTGCCACAAAGAACAACTTATTTAGGCCTGAGGATGGTTAGATAATGTTAAAAAATTGAGTGCAAAAGTTCAGTCTTGTATAGAAGTTTCAATTTCACCTTTATTCTATTTTTAGTGCAAACAGTACTTTGCCCTGTTTCCTCATTGCTGATTATGTAGAATGTAAACTCTCAACAAAGCAATATAAACTGAATAGAAACAAATGACATGGATACATGTGGCAAAAAAATAAATAAAACACTGATTGGACTTTGAGACTGAAAAAGGTTACTAATAAAAAATAATTGTGGTTGAATAGTAGCCACAGCTTTATCACTTGCCCCACCATCCTACTGGTCAGCCTTTAGACAGGTTGGCGTTAAAACAAGCTCTCTGGGTTTTTCCTGTGCTCGATGCTTATTCAGCTTTTTCTGCTGCGCTGACGGTCTGTTCCAGAAGCCAAACTATGAAAACTGTCACAGAGGAACAGACTGCACTAGACAACTGCTGTCAAAGGCTCCCATCAACCCAGACTGATCCGTTACACAATTGCACAGCTATTAAAGGCAGATTTACATTGTGAAAATGCACTCTTTTAATTTTTATTTATTTATGTAAAACACCTGCAGCTGCATCCAGTTCTCATAAATGTTCCTGTGTTTCAGAGCCATTTACTTTGCTGCCTACTCGAAGTCTAAAGACCTGTTCAATGGGCTGTTTGTCCCCAACAGTGGACTGGTACACATGTCTTCAGCTGGTGTTGCAGGTGAGCAGTTTCTTGCATTTTTATCACCCACCAGGTATACAGTAATATTTTTTGCCTGTGTGTTTGTGCACTTATCATACCATCTCATGCACCACTGGGCAAATTGTAATGAAACTGTCAGAAAGTAAATCCACAACAAAGTGGAAGCACATCTACAACTGATTCCCTTTTGGAATCAGTCCAGTTCAAGATGGCTGACACAGCTAAATGCTATTAAGAGCCACATAAATGGCTACAACTCAGCCAATTTGACAGATATTGTGATCAAATTTGCATGGCTGTAGCTGAGAGTCATTCACAACAGATATTTTGTGTGCCATTTCACAATACTGCATGTGTCCTAAACTTAGGGGTAGGCATAAGGAAAATTTCCATGTTGTCCAGCAGACAGTTTGGAAGAACTTTGTGAGTGTAAGGTTAAAAAAAAAAGGTTAAATGAAGACATGCATCTTTGTTAATCTGGGACATAAAGATATAGTCTTTTATCATTAATATTGTTTAATTAAAGAATCTAAAGCAGCAGACACCGATTCTTCTCACTATAAGAGACACTCAGGCTGAGTTTAGTCACAGGTGCAAGTTGCACACGTCTGTACATTGACTGCAGTGAATTGGTCACATGCAAGCACACACGTTTAATGCGTAGACATTTATTAAGTTATTACATGTCATTATCTTCGGTTAGGGTAGCGGGGTGTCCTCTTTGGAAAATAGTCCAGGAAACACTGGTTGGTGCTCTCACCTGTTGGGAACACTGCGCACACCTGCCGTGTATCAGACAGGACGACCCGCCCTCCTCTGACGGGGTTAAACTGTGGCTCTGCTTCTCTTTAATTGTTGAAAGAAGTGTCAGTTTAATCCCTGTATCATCATTAGATTGGATGGCTTTAAAAGACCACAACAAACCCCTCCCTTCAGTCTTAAAGATGACAGAAATCCATTGTGGCAACAGAAAACTTTAATCCATGTCTGTTTCACTTGGTTGTCCAGTCTAGTTGAGGAAAATAGGTTGTCTCAGATAAACGAAAACCGCTTACTGGTATGTCGATTCCTGCTTTGATATGAAGTGTCGGCACAAATAAAAAAACACATTCCTTTAAAGAACATCAGGCCTTTAATTTTCATTTGTTTATGTAAAGCTCCTAACATGAACATCCTGCATGATGAGTTTCATGATGTTCTAAGTATAATTTTTTCCCCCCTCAGCCTTTGTTACTAATTCTCTGATGAACCCAGTCTGGATGGTCAAGACTAGGATGCAGCTGGAGAAAAAGTACGTGCTAAAGTCTTAATATCTCTTGTGTTTCCTTTTTTCTTACATAATATTTTAGACACATGATCTGTTAACAATCTGTGTAAAACAGTCTGACTTATTTTAGGTTGCTGGCAGGTTGCAAAGTATAATTGACCTTCAGCAGGAACCTTTTTAGGGGGTGGGAGGGAGAGAAGGGGTGTACACTTTTTGTACTGTGTCACCAGTCTGCGGTGCATGAGGCTGAGCATGTGACATCCCTTTATAAATATGCGGTGCTGACGCACTGTCCTTCGTGCTGAAGATTATATTTACATTAGCAGGTAGAGAGCAGCCGTATCATGTGAAGTCAAACCCTCACCGTCCTGAAGCACGAGCTGGCTACTTTATGAACAACAAGAGATGAGGGTTGAGCTCTTTCAGTCACTATCTGTAGAAATTTCCTTATGTCCTGCTATGGAAATGTTTTTCTTTCTAGTGTTACATCATTGTCCTACAATGCTGCAAGACTTGGTGGCAAACAAAAGACTAGTGAACAGAGTTAATTATTTCTCACAGTGAGGGAAACTTGAAATCATTAATGCTTCCTTATAGAGTTGAAAAATGACCAATTATTTAACAAGAACTTCTTGTTCTTGTGTCCATAACACTGCAAAATTGAGACATAAATGTGGTTGTCTCACCAAATGTATCTTCTTCCTGCTTGGTGTCTCTTCAGCTGACTGTGTGCAGCTCAGACATTTGCAACCAAGCAAATTTGGCATAATGATAATTACATATGAACCTAAATCAGTCTCAGTTTTAGAAATGACACCGAACAACAAGCAGAGTAACATGAATGTTTTTCATACCTCCAAAAACAGACTTCAACGGACGAGTTTAACTGCACAATGATTAAGTTTCAGTCATTCACAGAGTAAAAAGTACTTGAACACACCCACCTTTAAAATCATTTCACTTGCAATGTAGCTTGTTTTCCTTGAAATATTCTCAACATGAACTGTTAAATTTGATAGCTCAGTCTGTCTTGTAATGTTTAGGACTGATTAGCTAGTTAATCTTCAACACTTTTTTCCAACTTTTATCACTAATAAGCCATCCGTGTTTGACTTTCAGAGCCAGAGGAGAGAAGAAGATGAATGCACTTCAGTGTGCGCGCTACGTTTACAGAATGGAGGGAATGCGCGGCTTCTATCGTGGCCTGACTGCGTCCTACGCTGGCATCTCGGAGACCATGATCTGCTTCCTCATCTACGAGACGCTGAAGAAACACCTCGCCAAGAACCAGTTCACCTCCTCA
>JARVGS010000127.1:22836256-22848303 GCA_031762315.1 Hypsolebias antenori | reverse complement strand
TTATACTGTATATATATGTGTACAGTATATATATATATATATATATATATATATATGTATGTATGTATGTGTGTGTGTGTGTGTGTTTTACAAATAAAGTCCAGCTGTTTCTGTACTGAAAGTTTTTTGAATTTATCATGTCCTGGATGACTGAGAATCTTGCTGTTTTAGTTCCTTGAATTTAACAAGATTAACACGTACAAACGATTATTTGTTTGCTCTAAATTATCAATTATATCTAAATTATTAGCTCTAAATTATGTCTGTGAGTGAGCAGGTATTCAGGAAAACTAATGGGCGTGCAGGCCCAACCCACTGACGTTGATTGACAGCTGAAGTTATTCTGCTAAAAAGTGGCATTATGAAATAAATAAACCATCATGGAAAACATAATTATGAAATAAAAGAATAAAAAATATTTTTTTTGTAATAATGAGCTTACTTATTTCATAATGCTTTATTTATTTATTTGATTTTGAGCATTTTGTTGTTCCATACATTTCCACTGCATGTTAGTTGTTAATAGTGATTTGAAAAAATTATTATATTTATTTATGCATTTTTCTTTATCTGTATCATATGCATTTACACAGCTTCAGTTGTCAGGACCTTTTTCTATTAACACACAAAAGTAACATTGATTACTGAATTCAGTTTTGGTTAATATCCTGATGCATGCTCATTGCTCAATAATCCAGGTAGAATAATCTACGGAGGAAAAACGAAACGTTTCTACAATTGTTTTTTTTTTATTTTATTTTTTTTTATTTTTGAATGTCCAGAGGACCTGACTTAACATTTTTTTTAGAGTTTTGGTTAACCATATACTCTTTAATAAATACAAATTATGCTGTACTTTAAAGGTAAAGAATAATTTGTAGTTTAATTATTCCAGCATTTTAACCAGCTACAGATTTTGTTTAAAGGACAGTTTCGTTAAATAAATAAATACAGGACTAACAGTTTATGCAACAGTGTACAGTTTAAACGTGATTAAAGCCATATGAAATGTAACAATAAATGCACCTGAATTAGTGTACACTGAGATAAATGATACTGAGCTAAATTATAAAACATATCACGATGAGATAAATATACAATGAGATAAATGTATACACTCTAACGAAGTTCTTGACAAACTGAGCTCGCAGTGATTAAATAAACTTACCCTCCTCTCTGTAGTACGTTTTGTCAGATGATGGTTTAGCTTTTTTGTCTTTGGCCATGGCTTCTTTCAGCTTTTTCTCATACAGACTTCTGGTGGTGTCTGTTTAAAACACATATATTGAAACACGAAGAATACCCGTAATAACTCAAATATGACATGTTAAACGTCAGACAAACTAGCAGGAGGCCTGAGAAGTTCAGTGGAACGACCGTCTGAACTGAGCTGGGTCAGAAACACTCACCGACCACGGGTCCATGTTTGATTCCGTATTCATCCAACAGCTGGCTGATTTCTTCCGCGGACTTGTTGCTCAGCGAAGCCATATTTACTTATTTGTAGAGGTTATTGAGTTTATGTTGTGGTGAAACTTTCGTCTCGATTGTAAAAAACAACAACAACAAAAAAAAAAACCAGATACTGTACAGTAAATCCGGAATGAACTCCCACTACCGGAGCGCTCGCTCTTCGTCACTGGTAGCACCGGTAAACTAGATTAAATCGAACGGTTAACGTGAAGAATTCTAACCCCGCCCTTTCATATTGAGCTAAAAACACAAACGAGTTTTCCTTTTAGCTGCCGTTTTTTTTACGTCACTTCCGTTTTAATTTCAGTTTTCCTGCGTTTGTATGAAGCAGCGCCATCTGCAGACAGAATGATATGTTTACGTTGTACAGTAACAGCGTTATGGGGCGGATTTTAGTGAAGCAATTTGAAAGTAATCATTAGATGAACATGTGAAATCTTAAGAAGCCTCATTAATAAAAAAAAAAAACTTTTATCCGAATTAATTTTACATTTTCTGATTTTGCTCTCGGTGACTCTGATGATATCAACAAAAAAAGGTTGAATCATGTCATTCGGACCAGTTTATTTATCAGGACTTTAGAAGATATGAATGCTTTTTAAAAATAAACGGGAGAAAAAGTTTTACTACTGACTTTTTTTTATAGCGTTTTGTCCAACTTGGTCAAATCCAACTCTAGTTCAGTGTCATTTGCAATAGGTTTACTCTTTTTCTGTTTTAAACAATAAAAGCTATTATTTCCAATGCAAAAAATGCCAGCATCAATTCAAACAACAAGAAATATTTTATTATGCAAACAAACAAAAATGAATTTTGTGTACTTAGGTATAGATGTTTTTCTGCATGTTCATACAAAACAGTATTTCACTTTCATTGTTTTATTCATTATGGTAATAAAAA
This sequence comes from Hypsolebias antenori, assembly GCA_031762315.1. NCBI lineage: Eukaryota > Metazoa > Chordata > Actinopteri > Cyprinodontiformes > Rivulidae > Hypsolebias > Hypsolebias antenori. The sequence continues at coordinate 22,845,930 of JARVGS010000127.1, read as the reverse complement.
TAGGACCTAAATTAGCTGCATCCTTAAACAAAGAAAAGATCCCTGAGCCAGTCAGGTTGGTCTGTGACCAGCCAGAACATCAGGAGTCCTGCCATCGTCAAAACACCCAAACTTAACATTAGCTTCAGCTTACTGACACCCTGTGAGAGCAAAACACAAGACATTGAGTTAAATACACATACAAAGAATTTATTTCAGCAAATGCCCAGAGCTGCATATACCTTGCATGCTTTTGTGCAGGTTTGTGCGTCTCTAACTTCTGGCACACTCTGTGGCAGCTTGGGCTTTGGAGGTTCCCATATGGGGATGGTTTCCAGGATGTCTTCAGGTTCCTTCAGCTCCTGGACACAAAGACATGAGACATTATTTATCGTGCATGTCACGCCGTGTTTGTTCATATGAACGAATTGAGATTTTTCTTACTTTAGAGCTCAGGTCATCCTCCTCCATGTCTGTGGAGCTGCTGAGTGAATCTCTGTCGCTGCTAAGAAAATACGGAACAATCGTTAGTTTAAGTTCAGTTAATTTAACGTTCCCCCCAACGTAAAGTTTCAAGCTTATCTAATTACTTACCTGTCAGTTTCATAGTAATTGACTTGGGACAATGGGTCTGCACAGAACTGAACTTTTATTTGTCTCTCTGAAAACAAACATTTAGGAAAGAGATGATCATTGATCACACTCTGCTTCAAATTTGTCCCGAGCACTCACCCCCTCTTCCGTCCTCATCATCGCTGTCGTCATAAAATCTTTTGAAGGCCTCAATTCTCTCCTGCATCTGTTCAGAGATTCTTTTATCGTCGTCGTCATCATGGGCCAGCTGCTGGTCCTTGCTGGCCTCAGAGGAGCCAACGTTGAAGAAGAAGCCGTCGTCAATGGATCCCTGACCCGAAGGGCTTGCTCTTTCCACGACAGAGTAGCAGCTTACGTCTTCAGCGGGACACAGGTTCTCTTCTGAAGGAAGATTTTCGGTCTCGTCTATGCATTCTGTGGTTAGCAGGTGCTCAGACAGACAGCTTCTGGATTTTAACGCATCAAAACCTGACCTGATGAAATCTGCTGGATCTGATCTGTCCTGTACGGTTTGATCATCAGAGCCGCTCCACCTGGAGAACTCACGAAGCTGAACGTCCTCCAGTTTCACGTTGTTACCAATGTCTTGGACGTTCATGTCATTGGAGGACTCCTCCCTGAGTCCTCTCAGTGGCTCCTCGTCGTCACTGGAGCTGTAGGAGCTTCTGTCACCCATCACGGCCAACGAAGAATCATCACGTTCTCCAGCTGCTACATCCACGTTCACCATCTTCTTCACCTCCAAGTCTGCACTGTACAAAAAGCCATCATCCTTCTCACATCCAGAGTCCTCCATACCTCTGATCCACGGGGCTTCTGTCACAGCTCCTTGCTCCTGTCTCACAGGAGGCGAGGCGTTCAGCTCAGCTCCTGCGTATTCATCAGAGGAAAAGTCCGACGGATAATCCGCGATGGATTCGCCTGCTTCTTGGTGCTCATCTCCTGTGAAATCTGTCATTTTCACTGCATATTTCTCACCATCTACTTCAGTGAGGAGATCCTGCAAATTCTCCAAAGACAAGCCCTGGAACTCCAGATTATGTTTCACCATGGAACTGATCTTGTAGGCATTGTCAGTGCCCTGGATAAGGATGTTTCCTTCTTGTTCAGTTGTCACGTCTTCGCTGTCAGAATCGGATGACTCTTCTCTTTCTCGTTCCATCATCGTTTCATCTCCATGCTCAGGTGTTCCTCCAAAATAGGACGCCTCCTCATCACTCTCAGCCTCACCTTGCACTTTGTTGCTATCTTTAGGGTTATCTGTCCCCTCTGAGGCCATAGCTGGTCCCTCAGCAAAGATCTCGTCCTCATTTTGGGCATCATAAAGGTCGTCACTGCAGCAGACAGACATCAATAAACCTTCTGGTTCCTCTGTTGCTCCTATCTCCTTCTCCTCTCCAGACGAAGAACCTTCTTCCTCTGAGCTTGTGTCATCCTCGTCACTTTCATCGCCAGCCGGCTCTTCGTTTTCGTCTGTGGTCACCACGCTCAGCAAAGCTCCACTCTCATCTGCAGCTTCCTGAAGCAGAACCTCGTCCGTCTTTGTTGTCAAACTCTCCGTTTTGTCTTCCTGCCTCTTCTCCTCACAGCACAAACTCTCAAAGTCCAGTTCTCCATCGGAAAAGGATGGAGCAGAAGACTCTGTAATAACAGCGTCGCCTGGGAATTATTATATTTTTAAAAGAGAAATGAATAAAACTATAATAAATCTCAATGCAAATTGCTGTCTTACCTGAGAACGCACCGGTGAGGAGATCAGCAAAATCGTCCATCTTTACAGATAAACAAGTCAAGCTTTAAGCGTCTATATTTTAATATTTTATTTTCAAGTTAAGTCTTTTCTGTAAAAAAAAAAAATAAATAAAAAATAGAAAGAGAGCTTGAAGTAACTCTCATCGGCTGCAGGCGGTTTCCTGTCGAGCAGATCGGGCATACATCAGAAATATTTACTTCAAAGCCCGAAAAGTTGTATTAAATATGAACCTACCATAAGAGATGAAGATTCACGGCAAACCCTTGTGCTTTTATTCTTCGTCAAAATAAAACCCTCAAACAAATATTCTGTGTTTTCACTTGCTGCACGTAGACACCTTCATGAGAGCAAGAAGCGTCGGTTTTGATGTGGGTTTGGTTTCAGAAGCGCAACATAAACTCCGAGCGCACAGCTCCCTCACTCTGAGACAGCGTTAAAAGATGTGACTGTGAGTCTGATGAGAGCTCAGAGACACTTTTTACAAACCAGAACTGTCAGAAATCATATTTATGGTTGTTTGAGTTTATTAAAATCAATTTAAATTAAAAAAGGGCTGCTGATGGCTGTATGGTCTACAGCTCGTGGCGGAAGATGTAGCGATGGCTGGGCTTCAGGTCAACTTCCACAGGAAAATGGTCGCTCACCTCAAGAGCCTGAAGATGATTCAAACAAACATTATTGTTTAAAACTGGTAAGTTAGTGATATCTTTGTCAGGGTCTACCTCTGCCTCCGTGAGGTGGAAAGCCTCCTTAAAGTTAAAGGGTTGAGCTGATCCAGGCACCACACTGGACCTCATCTCCTTTCCGTGCACAATAATCCTGCGTGAAGATGATAATTCAGAAAATGAACATCCACTGAGCGTCAAACACTGAAAACCTCTGCAGATGCGCGCTTCAGTTCAACCTGTCGTAGGCGCAGTGGGTTTTCTCCCTCACGGTGGTGTCCTGCTCGTCTCCGATCAACCAACAAAACTTGGGATCGCTCCTCAAGCGCACGCTCTTCCAACCTTTGATGGTGACGTAGCTGCAGCCGGCGTTCAGGTCCCCTAAGATCACCACGTTCTTTTGGGGATGAGAAGAAGCAAACGGGACGAAAAAGACGGGGGTTAAGTTACGCACACGTTGGACGAGCGACGCCAACGTGCCAGATCAGAAAACGAGCGCTCGATGTTCAACCTACATCAGTCCTCCACTTCTTGGAAATCCTCTTGACGACAGTAAACAGTTCGTCGATCTCCTTCATGGCAGATTTGGGAGACGTGTGCTGCCCAATCAGGACGAAGTCCTTCAGCTCTGAAAGTGAGTGCACGGTTAGAGAGCGCCTTGTTCCAGGAGTGAATCTTGCACGTTTACTTCATCGTGGTGTAATTACTCTGTGGGATTTGATGTTTGTACTTTCAGTGTTTTTGGTGCAGCAGTTTTGTTTCATTTATTTAAAATTTCAGCTCTGGTGTCTAACTTTGGTTATAAGACAACTATGTTCTATTCTAGTTTAAGATAACGCTTCCTGGTCCTTGGAGCATGCTGCCCTGAACATTTGAGGTGTTCCTCTCCTGCGACACACCTGGTTTACATTCATTTGTTGCAAACAGGAGCATGATTACAAGCTGCTGGGGTAATTCATTCCTTTGATTATTGGAGCTGAAACACAAAGTGCAGTTGCCACGCAGCAATAAAGGCTTAAATTAAAAGCATAAAGACAACAAAATAAGTCTGGTGTTATCTTTTCAAATGCTGCAGGAAACACTGACACATTCAGCCGTATAAGTCTGAAGACGAATCATCATTTGCTTCTTCTCCCTTAGCTGCTCTTCTGATCTGAGATCTGTGGAGACTAAAGTGATCATCATCGGTGCCTTCTCGAGCTCCAACGAGTGGCTGAGATGTCACAGAAGAGATGACTGAAGTGTTTCCTTGTAGGATTTGGGCGATCGCTCATAAAACCTTTTACTGATGTGCAAGATGACCAGAGTTTTCAAACCTTTATAGCCAAAAATATTCCTCCCAAACCCACTGTTTACATGGACACAAGTAATCCGATTAAACAGCCATTTGGAGTAAAACTGTCATGTAAACACCCCATTCGGATTATTTTTTGTTGATTCAGCTGTAATCAGAATGAGAAGGGTGGTTTATGCTGATTCATAATCTGAACGGTGTGCATGTAAACACTTAATCTGATCATTTTATTCTGATTGTGGAAAATTAACCTGACTGCGCATGTGCGACCAACCTGGCCGGGTCCATCTTGAGCGCTCAGGTTTGTTACATTCATCACAGAAGTAAAACTTCTGTGTTTTTTTTTTTAAAGAAGCGTTTACCGCTCTGCGCATGTCAGCACTTCTATTCTGAATAAAAGCCTGCTGCATGCAAACGCTCATCCTGATCGGATTGTGCCCATGTGAACGACACATTCAAATTATTTAATCTGGTTACATTTCAATCCGATAAGAAGTTTGCGCATGTGAACATATAGCTAGTGGGCTGTAAAGGCTTAAATCACTGTCTGTGATGCCTCACGTGCATGTTTTTGAACATGTAGAGAAGAATCTCTAGTCTGATCATTTTCTTTTAATCTGCTCCACCATTGCTTATAACCAGTGGTGGACAAAGTACTCAATTCTAGTACTTTAGTAAAAGTATTGATACTCATGCTTCTTACTCAGCTACGTATAGTGAAATTTGCTAAGTCAAAAGTTTACTCAAGTAAAAGTACTGAAGTACTTACTTTTGAAAACACTCAAGTATTCAGAAGTACATGCATTTAAAAATACTCAAGTATTTATAAGTACAAATTATATTTTCTAATATCAGTACATTGCTGTATTGTTTTGAGTGGTTTTACAGAACGTTGTAACTGAAACCACCTGATGATGTAGTGACATGTAGAACCACTCTAACACCACATGCTTTTAATAAAACCAGTAAACTACAAATAATATCTTCCTACATTTTACATGATATGTGGAAAGTCATGGAAATCCTAACAGATGATGCACATTTAGTCTTTTCCTCAGCTTCAGTATTCATACACTGCATTGTTTGTCTGTATATGTCGGATTACAAAGCTGAGCCAAAAGGAACAAGTAACAAGAAGCTTCCTAGAAATGTAGTGGAGTCGAAGTACAATATTTGTCTTTGTAATGTAGTGGAGTGAAAATTATAAGTTCCTAAAAACACAAACACTCAGAAAATGTGCTTAAGTACAGTACTCAAGTAAATGTACTTCGTTACTGTCCACCACTGCTTATAATTTTTGCGTGATCACTCTCAATGTTCATGTTCAGCTTTTGTGCCAGCACTTTGCTCTCAAATAAGATTAAATGCTTTATTTTTCTTTTATGTTACATTAAATGCATGCTATTCAAGTTTTAATATTATTTTTATTCCCCTAACACATAATCCTCTAGAAACACTGAGCTGTCAGGGGATCTTTGGGATTAAACTATTTAAATAATCTGAAAAGGTCACTTCTTAAAGAACACAGTTAGATGAACATTATCTGAAACAAATGCTTTGAAGCATCATGTCCATGTCCCTCTGCTTATTCTTTTTCTTTAACTAGTCTTTACTGTGTGTTGCTTATTGATCATCTCATTTGTTCTGTTTTTCAGGTTGAATAAAAGGTAAAGGTTTTGTTTTGTTAAGCAGGAATCTGTGATGTTACACAGTTTAGGTAAGTTTGAATTCATCACACATCTCGGCTCTTTGACCACGTTTGTCTTGACTTATTTATGAAAGTTTTCTCTGTTTTGTGTCGACTTTTTCAAATGTCCTCACGGCAGCTTGACTTTTTCCAAGGCGCCTGTGCAGAGCGGTGATTTGTGAATGTTTTTTTTTTTTTAATGATCCGTTGGGTCTTACGTGTCGTTGGGGAGTGGAAGCGGACGACGAAGGGCTCCCTGGAGAAAACTTCAGTTTCATTCGTCCCATCTCCCTCCAGTTTAGGATACTGATAATGCTCCTTGACCTTCAGCATGTTGCTCCTGGAGATGATCAGAGAGGAGAGGCCTGAGAGGACGTAGTCTCCATTAACGCAACAAGCTGTGGTTGATAATCTACCTGTAAATGTAGACGTATTGCTCTTTGTAGCTCTTCCTGCCCAGCCTTATGCTCTCTAGATAGGAATAAGAGTTGGATTTGTCAAATCTGCAGAAACAAACACAAAGTTAGAGTTCAAGCTCGCCGGAGCTGCTAACCCACTGAAGCTTGTACCTGTTAAGAGCTTTGACCAAAGCTTGGATGGCTTCTCCTTTAGAGTCTCGGACCTCCTGAATGAGGCACAAGTCGCACCGAGAGAGAATCTTGTGGAAATAAAAAGAAACAAAAAGAAAAAGAAATGGATCCATCAGGTGTCCAGCTGCGAAAGCTGCTGCACACACACACAAAGTACCTTCAGTAAAATTCCCATGACTCTCTCGTTGTTTGCCTTGGACTCCCCAAAACTCTGGACGTTAAAAGCACAGATTTTCAGGGACGACGTGAGGCTCAACACACACAGGCCCACAACCAGCAGCAGCTCGGCCGTCCTCATCCTGGAGGCACGCATTTCCCTGGAGGCACAGCAGGAGTTGGCTCAAATCTCAAAACGTTGAGGTTTATTTATCTTTTAAATGTACAAAAGAGAAACTTTCGGCACCGTCACAACACCTACCTTCAGAGAGATGACTGACCTCAGGCCAGCAGAGGTCCATCTCTTCACTGAGCCGCTGTGTGTTTAGAGAACGTCCAGGTGAATTGTGAAAGGTCGTGTGCGACGGATGTGCTGCGTCAGCTCCTGTTTGAGAATGGAGCTTCATCTGGAACTGTTAGAACCAGTGAATACGACACACAATGAGCGCGTGCAGCTCGGAGAGCAGCTTTCAGAGGGGAATCGAGCAGTAGATGTTTCCACGTGGAGCTCCGCTCAGCTTCAGGATGTTCTTTTTGTAGAATAAATGACATTTTATTTTGCTTCATGTGCAGCTTGTCATCACTGAGCAGAGCAGTCATATCCCAGAGATCCTGCTGGGTAAAACCTGCATGCTTTTAATTTTGATGAAAGCCATGGGCCACATTAATCCATGTTTTTCTGCAACTCCATGTGCTCTATAAGACTCTTCTGCTTCTTTCTTGTTTAACTTTATTTTTTTACAGCATATTTGTCTTTCTTCAGATTAAAAGTAGATAAACTAAACAGGGTCAAAATACAAAACCTTACATATATTTAAAATCTGTGATTATCTAGCTTAGTAATGTTGCTTTCTTTTAATGTATTTTACTGTATTGTGCAAAAGTCTCAAGTCATCCTTTGTGCTTTCAAGCAGCCAGACTTTCTTGAAATGCTTCAAAGCTCTCAATAATATATTTTACTTTGGACTTCGGCTGCTTTTCAACTCGTTTTTACTCCAGTACCTGTTGTTAGAGAAATGTGTGTGAATTTTTAAGCATCTTATTCTGATTCATTCAGAAATTAAAAAGCTCCTGGCCTCAAGATAATAAGATTTACATAAGATTTTATCTTCTTCTGCTTCCTTTCATTTCATTTACTGTTGACTTATTATTTACGTAAAATTGTAAATAGTTTATTTTTGTTTTTCTGTTTTTAAATTGGAATTGAAATGAATAAAGATTTTAAATAAAAAATTAAAAAAAAAATAATGCTGCCATCCCTGCACTTCAGTTGGAATGATGGTGCCTTTCCCATTTTTCATGCAAATGTAATGGTCATTTCAGTCAAACAGTTCAGTGTTAGTTACGTCTCCAACAATTAAGGTATTTACCCCTGTGTGCATATGTAATCCATGTTTTTATGTTGCTTTCAAAGTACGTAATGGCTTCTTCCTCACTTAGTGGCCTTTCAGCCCATGTCAGTAGAAAAATTATTTCACTGTGGATAAGCTCTTTTGCTTTAGTTTTGGGGTTAATACAAACATTTCCCTCCCAAACAGGTCTCATTTGAGAATCTGGAAATTGTAACCCAAGATGAAAGTTGTGGAGGTTGATGATTCTTTTCCGGATATCTTGGGCTGATTTATTTTGATTTTGCACAGAACCTCACACTGAAAGATCTGAATAAGGCTTCAGTGCACTACATTTTTCTGCAGTTATCTAAAACCTCCCTGACGTGTTTTTTTAAGATTAATTTTCTGCCTACAGAACAAATCTACATCCTCTTGTTTCATAAATCCACTCTGACTTTCTCAGTTGACTCCATTCGAAGCCCTCGAGCTTTGTCTTGAGTTTTATTTATTTATTTATTTATTTTGTTGGGGGGCCCTCGAACATCTCTGTCATGAGAAACTGTCCTGAGGTTTAGTGATGTTCCTCCAAATGTGTGTCTCATCTTAAGCCTTTGGGATGGTCAGGTCCAATTTTTATCACCGCTCTCCCGTTGGACGGACTGAGAAAATGCTTTGCTCTGCCTCTGCAGCGCACCAGCCCTAAATTCTCTCTATAACCATTTAACTATTTATTTGCTCACTCGTGAATACATTTCTACCCCTTCTTTCCCTCATGAATCTATCGGTTCCATTCATTTATCCACAATGAGTCCCCAGATGTCTATTCTTCTGCTTCCGTAAGTCACCGAACTGTAATCCCCGGCTCATATCGCCGTGGTTCAGGAAACGGTTGCTCATCCTCCTCCTCTCCACATTGTTCCACATTGCACGTTGTCACGTCTCATCATACAGTCCGAGTCTAAATCCTTTTCTGATTGTTCCATGTGAGCCCACGTGTCGATGAGATGATTGAAATAGATTTTCGTCATGTTTGCTGAGACTCGATGGCACAAAGATAATCTTTGGTTTGAGGCCCCCAGAAAGACACAAAGATGATCTTATGAGGCCAAACAAGGCAAGATGTAGGTCAGATTTATCAGCGTGAGAAAAGAGCCAGCCTCAGTCTGTCTTCAGGTGACTCGTCAGATGAACATTACTGATAAACAGCTGGAAAGCTGGCGCCTCGCTTTGGTTTGACTACATCAAATATTGTTAAAAAAAAACAATTAATGAGATTGAATTACATTTACTGAAGACATGCATTTCACTCCAGCTTTCATGCTGGAATTTTAAACTAAGCTCATCTTACAATATGTTAAGAAAATGGAAGCCATTTTGGCCAAACCTTGAAATTACCGTATTTTCCGGCGTGCACGTCGCACCGCCGTATTAGTCGCATAAGTCCAATTATGTCCAATAAAGTGGAAAAATCCATAAACGTGTCGCACCGCCGTATAAGTCGCATCCATTATGCGTCACCGCTGACGCGTCGCGTATGTTACGCGTCACCGCTGACAACCTGGAAATGTGGGCCGGTGTTTTGCCAAAAATGGATTGGCTGCCAAATGGCCACAGGAGCGTGCACG